>PVLD010003711.1:0-137443 GCA_004027595.1 Dinomys branickii
ATGTTCTAGATAGAAGACCTTTGTCTGAAGGACAGCCAGCTAGGATTTTTTCCCAATTTGTGGGTTTTCTTTTTACTTTGCTGGTGATTTCTTTAGATGTACAAAAACTTTTCAGTAGGATGAGGTCCCAATTATTGATTCTTTGAAGTGTTTCCCTTGCAGCTTCGTTCTTGTTCATGAACTCTCTGCCTACTCCTAATGTCTTCCAGATTTTTACCTACTTTGTCTTCCAGTAGGTTTAGAGTTTCTGTTTTGATGTTGAGGTCTATGATCCATTTTGACCTGAGTTTGGTGCATGGTGATAGACTGGGGTCTATTTTCAGTTTTTGGCAAGAGGCAAGCCAGCTTTTCCAGCACCATTTATTAAACAGAAAGGCCTAAAATCTTTAGCTTGGCCTCCTTGCTGACCTGTGTCCAACTTAGTTTCTCTTTTTAAGCAGGTTTTAAGTTCACATTATTTTAATTTTTAAATTGACAAATACTTACCTGATATAATATTTTGAAATAGTTAAAGAGAGGTGTTGTACAGAATGGTATGTGCTGTATTTAATATCTTCTTGTATTTTGAAAATTGTTGAGAGTAGATTTTAAAATCTACCTCCCCCCAAAACAGTATGCGAGATCATGTATCTGCCGATTATCTCAGCTAAGCCATCCTGTTATTTGTTTTATTTCACCATGTCTTCTGCTGTATTTTTCTTAGTCTTCTCTGTGCCTGCAGTGGCTTCCCCTTACTTCCCCTTGTTCACTGGAAGTGCAAATTCTAGACATCCAGTTCAAATACTGCCACTTTTAGCATGTTTAGTCAAAGCTGTCCTTTCTTAATTCTGATCACTTGTGCATGTGTCCCTCATAGCTCCATAAGTGACTTTCTAAGGATATGGATACCTTTCTAATTTGCATTTGGTGCTTTTTTTTTTATTTGCTTCATCTACCCTATTGCTTTTTAAAACATTGGAAAGTTCTTTGGCACATTTTCATCTCTTCCTCAGTCTTGGCACAGTGTAGGCATTCAGTGGATGAATGAACAAACTAAGGAAAGACATGGCAGAATTAACTTCAAAGGTGCAACCTCCACAAAAGAATGTACAGAGTTTATCACAAGGGTAAGACAAGTAGGTATAATGGCCATCATCATGAAAACAAAACTCAAGCTAAGTACTTGAAAAAAGAAATCTCGTGTTACTTTTAGGTGCTGATCATTTCCCACTTAGCAATGTAAGGAAATTAAATTTTATGCTAGTTTTCATTACAGCCCTGTCTCTACTCTTACTGGAAAGGACACCACGTGGACAAGTCTGTGCCATCGTTCAGAGGCCTGCTTGACTTCTCACACTCTCATAATTCTGGATTTTGTGATTTTTATCTACAGGCCCTCTCAGTAGCTACTCACCATTAATCATGGGGATTTTAACTGTAGAAACATTAAGTTGACAAACCAAGATTAAAGATGTATGATAAATGTGGCAAAAGATCTCTGCTTAATTTTTCATATTTACCCATCAAAACTTGCACCTCTGGTAATGAATACTTAGGTCTAACTTTTTTTCCTTTTAAGAGTGTAATCCATCTTGGGGAATGATATCTGTGAAAGAACTTAAGAACTGTTGCCTGTGAGGGGGTGAGACACAGAAAATGGTTTCCACAAAAAGAAAAAAAGTAGAGACTGTTCAAATCCCAGCTTGGCCTTACCCTTTGGTGCTGGCCAATAAACTTGGTACCAGATATAAACAAAACATTCCATTCAACATTATGTCAACCTTCAGCACAAAGGTCATCCATCACTGTACATTAATGTTCTGAGCACCTGTAAAATCTGATGTGCATTCTTTTAGGCCATTTTTTCAACTTTGTGTCTGTCAGAGATACCCCCCACTACATACATATTATTTATGTTGGGAGTAGCTTTCTAAATGTCACCCAAATGAATTAGCATCACGCTGAGCCTCAGAGTTAAGAGAGTCACCATGTGCATTTATGTGTTTTCTCTCCCGAATACTGACACATTTATATCCTTTCTCCGTCTGCTCTGGCTTTGGCAGAGATGCATAGTACAAGCAGTTTATTTTACTATGACATGGTGACAAAATAGAACTTTATTTATGCGAAGCTGGTTAAAAATGCCCTGGCCAAAAAATATGACACCAGTTAAGGAAATCTAATAAAACCTCTTGTAGAAATGGTGTAAAGTATAGAGTTTTATTTGGAACTTAATGAGGTTGGTAATGCATACTGTACCTTACTGTGTCTACCAAAGAACAGCAGGCGAATGCTGCAGAGTGTTTCTTCTAAAAGTCAGCCCAATCTCTGCTAATTTAATCAGTCTCAGCTCCCGCATTCACTAACTTATTCATTTGTTTATTCCCTTAACAAATAGGGTATACAGCACACATTTATCTCTTTTATGTAGCTGTAGTGGAATTATATTCATCTTTAGATACATTTTAGTTTTAATCAACACTTAATGAGTGTCTCTTAAGGCCTCAGTGGGATTAACTAATCATGAGACCATCATCTAAGGCAAAGGAAGAAAACAAAAAAGAAAATGAAATTTAGATTTCTCTTTATGAAATGTTTTGCTCAGAGTTTTTCATTACCTAGAAGGTGTATTTAGTGACCTTCACTTAACACATGATGCTACGTGATATAAATAGTGTATTCAATTAATGCAAATTTTAAAAAGCAAAATTCTTAGGCACTTCAAGTTCATTTATCTTCAGACATACATTTCTCCCAAACTTGTCCTGTTTTTATTGGTGCTACACTGAAGAGGTGAAGGAAGATTTGAATGATGCTGACTTGCCGTTTTTGCTCCTTGCCACTGAACCAACCCTCAGAGCAAGTGTGTGAGTCACGAAGGAAAATCCATCTCAAAACCATCCATCCCCCTCTTCTTGTCTGCTCCTCACTTACAGGCCACACTGTGGTTAGTAAAGACTCAGAGATTCAAGCAGGAGCACTGCAGACCTGGGAGGTGACAGGGAGCAAAGAGCATCTTCTTCAGTGTTCACTAGGATTGCTGGGGGGAGAGTCACGTTCTCCTTCTGGTTCTCTCATTACCGTGCTATGTGACCCTGGAGAAGAGAATTTACTTTTCTGACTTTTTCTTAATTTTTAATTTAATTTTACATGTGAAATATAAATGGGTCAGGAGTGGAGTTGGAGTTAGGTACCACAGGTAATCTCTATGGGTCCTTTCTTCTCTGCTGTTCTACTGCCTTCAAGACCCTTCCCAGACAAGCACCAAATCAGAAAGTGTATTTCATCAAGCAACTAAGTGGACATAAAATCCCAAATGTTAGAAATCAATCACACTGCCTAAACGAAATTATCTCTGGTTTGAATTTTAAATGCAATTGCTGGAATAAAGGGGTACAGAAACAGCAATATTTCTGATGAAAATCAAAGGACCTGCTACATGATTTCCCTTTCAATGTAATTCATTGTGTCCAATGTACAGTGAGGCAGTATTAGTTAGGGTTCTGGGCAGGCCATGAAGATGGTTTTATTATATGGAAATTGTTCTATGTTTCAGTTATATAGAATTTTCCTTATGTTTCACTGTAATACCTGTGTTTCTATCCAGGGAAAAAGTCTAATTTTTTCACTGGAAGTGGCCAAACATACTGTTGATTAATTTGAACAAATACAGCACAGGACACAGCTGGGTGACATGTTAGCAGGGAATAAAGGAAGAATATCTTCTGAAATTACATTTACAGGGGTGGTACTAGAGATCAAGCCTGGGTGTGTTGTACTTCTGAGTTACACTCCCAGTCCTTTTTTAAACTTTTTTTTGCCCCAGCTGGACTCCAACTCACAATCCTCCAGCCTTAGCCTCTCTCAGTGCTGTGGTTATAGGTGTGCACCACTCTGCTAGAAATTACTTCTTAAGGCTCATTTTTTTTTTATTCAGCTGTTAGGCTTTTATCATATATACACACAGTCACTGAGGATATTATTTCACCTAAGCTATTTCCAGACAGTGAAAGCACCAAAAGAACTACTGCACCTCCATCATCTTGCATCGCCACACTGCCTATGTAACGCACCAACAGGTAACCTTCCCGAGGCAGACAATGTTCTCTCAGAAACACATGGTACACTCCCACCAGCATCCAATCAGTGTCTTCTCTCATGAATCAGCATTTATTTCACATATTAAAAATCAAAGTGAACTTGAATAAACCACTTAGAAAATTGACCTATTAGGAATCTCACAGAAGCACACAATCTTCCTGCAGGTCTGTGCTTCGTGACAGTCCTTTATGCAGTGAACACCAAGCACTAGCTCAGAGACAAGCTTCCTGACATCCCAGAAGTAGTCCAAGGTGTTAACAGTTCTTTGTGGAGACCCACCAAGTGTTGGGGCCTTGCTCAGATACTGGAGATTGACAATCTCCTCCCACGTAACAATGGCTCAAGCCCGTGGATGCGGACACACAAAGATGAACGTGAAAAGGAGACAGAAAGAAGAAGGCAGAGGGAGGTCGCCTGGTTGTCAAAGCTGACACAAAGGAGCCAAACGAATCAGTCAGAACAGAATAGACAGAGCTGAACCCAAATAAAGAAGCTCCCCAGCAAGACCATATTCCAAAACTACTCAGCCACCTGTATTATCGTTGATTAACACACTTGTTCAAGCCAGTCTATTGATGCTATCTTGTTAGACTGCATATGCTCACCCAATAAGCTGCTATCCTAGCATGTTAGTTACCCATTAAATAAATGGTTCTGCTGTATACAAACACAAACTGAAGAAAATACCATCACATGATTCTTGTAGGAGCGTTGATCATCAGTTGAAAATGTCCTGTGAGCAGTCCAGGTTGTGTGGCTGGAATCCAAGGTTGCTTTTGCTTCCCCAGAAGCACCCCAGTCTCATCTCGCACCTCCCCCTCTGCCTGTCCTAACCTCTCTTTCCTTCTTTTCCTCCACCAGGAGTCCCAGAGCTGCAGCCCTTTGTGTCTGATCCTATTTCCTCAAATCAGGACAGTCTCCTCTCCACTGTGTGCACAAACAAACTCTGAGGACTACATTTACATTTTCCAGTCCCCTTCTTTTAGAACATGAGAAACAAGGTCTCTGAACTTGAGCATGCCCAGTCTTTGCCCATGTTTGCCAGGGCCTAAGGACTCCAAGGGGCTTTTCACATAGCCAAAGAATGGAGAAGTCAGCACAGTGCCTCTAGTCACTAAGTGGTCTGAGACACCCACAGAGAAAAAAAAGCAAGTGCAACACAATTTTTACTCATTTCATCTTCAGATAAGTATGTTCATTTCTCTGAATCTAGATTCTACCATTGAGGCCACAATTCGTCTGTCAATTTCCAGTAACTTCCAGTCTCACACATGATAACTGTTCCATTGTGCAGGTAGTAATTACATAATAGGTGACCAAGAAGTAGTCTAGTATGTATCTTCCACAATATTAAGATGAGAAGAAAAGCAAAACATCTGAGTAAAGATCACTGCACTTGGGGCCAGAGGAAGTTGCTGAGAGTCCTCCATTTGGCATTACTGATCATATAATGTTCAGTGGGTCCTTTAGGTTTTCAGGCTGCTAGAGTCCCCATCCACCTATCCCAGGTGCAATACACACTGCTTCTGTGCAAGATTGTGCTCAGCCCCAAATGAAATGAAGTGGTATGAACTTTATAAAAGTGCATAGTGGGAAGGTCCAGAATGTATCTTTTTGTTTCGTTACTTTAGAAGAGAAATTGTGATGTAGTATAGGTGTTTATACAACCACATTCTATTTTTCACTGGCCAAGTTGTATCACCCTTATTTTAAGTCACAGGAATCCTCTTCCTATCCAACTGTACCCTTTCCATTTCACTAGTTTGCCTGACCCCTTATCCCCACATAGACTCGTGTCTGTGACTGAGAGAATTATCCAGAATTTCCAAGGTAACCATGGAGAACAAGCTAGGATTGAGCAAACGTTGCTTTCATGAAGTTCAGAACTAGATTTCTATATGTAAGGCTGGTGGTAAGGGGTGGGCAGAAAGTGGAAGCGGATAGAATAGATTGGGGTAAACCACTATGCTTTTCAAATCCCAATGAGAGTTGCACTGACCAGTTTTGTATATTTGCCCACTGTAAAAAAAAATTCCTATCATATAAGCAGTCTCTCTGCTGGCCTCATTCTCTCGTCACCTCTTTTCTTTTGTAATTTATCCTCCTTGCCTCAATTTGCTGCCTTAGCCTGGATCCATTTCCAGACTCATTCTCCCTAAAAGTGGCCTTATTCTCTGATTTTGTCTCTGGCTTTTACCCTTCCAGCAAATCCCTCTAGAGTGAGAAATGTAAAGCTGTGAACTCCAATTATATGCTTCTCCCTGCTCAGCAGCTCCACACAGAGTTATTGCCAAAACAAGCAGGAAACTCTGTGGGAACACCTATCTAAACAGACACGTGGGGTGCTCTCTCCAGCTACTCCAAGCACAGAGCCATGACCATTAGATGTAACTCTTGCTAATAACAGAAAAAGAGAAGTTCACATAATATAGAACACAACTACACACCTATGGCTTCAGTAAGCCTTAAGGTGTTTTTGATAAAGGACAACCAAGAACCGTACTTTCAAAAGCATTCCCTTGTTACTCTGCTAAGAAAGGGATCACTATTATTGAGAACCTTGAAGATCTTCTAGAAGGGTATGGTTCCAAAAGTGACTTACCACTTTGGTTTGAGGACTGTTCTTGTCTCTGCATAAGCCCTTGTGGACATTCTCTTTCTCACTGACCATATTCCATTGCTGTTGAGAAGTAGCAGTCTGCTGGGCTCTCCTAAAGCTAAAGCTAAAGCTCGGGTCAATATTGAGGATGGTCAAAGGAAATGCAAGATTTTCCCTAAGTATGCAACAGTGTCTTCCAGGCCTTTGGCACATAGATACTGGATCAGAAATAGAGGTGCATCCCCTCTATAACACTGAAAAAGGAAATATTCCCTGAAGGCAAATCTAAGCTCCTTGGATTCTCACAGCTGCAGCACATATGAGGTCTCGTTTCAGGACATATATGGCCTTAAAACATAATTTCCTATAGAAACAACGATGGACAGAGTGAGAGCCCAGGCCAGGCAATGAGCCAGGCCACCTCTGGGAAGTATTACAACTCCGCCAGGACAGCCCCAGTAAGAGTACACCTCAACTTTTATCCGGACAATGGTGGCAGCTTCCAAAATGTCTCACTGCCTCCACTCTACCCTACCACTCATCCTTTATCTCGGTTGCTGCTAAGTCATCTTGATGTATAAATTAATTGTTGTTTTTAATATACTTGTTTCTATATACTGGGTTCTTTGTTATTCCTTAGCATACTTTTTTGTTAAAACACAATCAAACAGCACCATCTTTAAATATGTTACTGAAGTATCTGGAAAATAACTAGAAAAGGTTGTAAATACTGATTTTATCCAGAAAATAATCTAGAAAACATTTTCTAGTTACAGACAATAACATGCCATATAACCAACCAGCTTTTCTTATCTCTCAAGATAATAGTCTCTTTTAGGGCTAGACATGTGAAACGTAATGATACTCACTTTTAATAATTTATAATTTCCATATTTTCTTTGATTCTGGGATCAGAGGTTGAGATAGTACAGATGTTCTTTTGACTAAGCCAGAAATTTTCCTTTTGAAACTGGGGTAGAACTACTAATACGAATAGCAGTGATTTTAGTTTTTGGCACAAAAGTTATTGTGAGACCTGAGTTGGCAGATTTTGAGTTTTTATTTTACTAGTCCATATTTTTGAGTCATTAACGAGTTTGAAATATAGTCAAAATGTTCCAGAAATATTTTCCACTTTCTTTTGGTTACAAAATAGGCCCCCATTCCACAAAAGTTTAGAACATGTCCCCCCATAGTATATTAAAGAGGTTAAAGAAACGTAAGTGAAAAAGCCACTAAGCTTAGTCTATTTTTAAAATGCCCCCCTTTTCCTGTCCTATTCCCCAATGCCATGCAAAAATGTTGCTTAGATCATGTGAACAGAGGGTGTAAAATGGTCCTCCTCAGATTATGGTAATTCGGAACAGCACGTTAGCAAAAAAGGTATTTCTGTCTGACAGAGTAATGGGAAAATTTATATTTTAAAATAATAGATTGTTCATGTAGGGACAATCATAGCTCTATCTGCCTTTAGCACAGACATACAAGGTCATGCATGGGTTGGGATCAAAACAGACTGTTCAACGTGCATGACCATGGAGACTGGTCTACCTGGTACTGTGAATTCTTTTGGTGGAAGACAAGTTCCGATGCTTCGCTAGTAAAAACCAACATTAACCCTGCCTGAAAATGAGCTGCCAAATGTTTGGTAAGAGAATCGCACCTATCTTTATCCAGAGGCAGGCAGGGCTTGAAAAGTGTCAGCAGCTCTCAGGTGATGCTTCACCACCCTGGGGAACTCAAAAGTATTCAGTGTGTGTTTGTAAAGAAAGCTGACAATAAAGTAGAAGGGTGATCAGAATGCTTGGGGAAGAATGGCTGCTCTTGTCTAGATATTTGCTACTTTCACAGTTCCATAATTTTTCTCTATCTCTTACTTGAAACATCTTTTTGAAACTGCGCTTATGCTATATTTGCAAAGGCTATTTAGTTTCCTAGCTTGTATTTATGAAAAGCCAAACGGTAAATATATTTGTAATGAACATAATTGTATTACTTTCTTATAAATACTAATTATCATGGGCTGAAACCAAATACCAATGAAATATTTCTAAGTCTATCCATCCCAACTTACTAATCAGAAGCTTGTTTACAATCAGCAAATTGAGTGGAAGCCAACACTGACGAAAAGCTTGACGACCTTTCTATGCAGCAAGTTACCCGTTTTTCTCTGTATTTGTGTTACTTCATTTCCTCAATAAACCCTTTCTTTATGGACTCTACAAAGTGGATATCTCACATATGTTCACAAATTCTTAATTTAATGTGGTGCATAGGATCTGGTGAGGGGCATAGCACAGTGCCACCGTCAAGTGCTAATCTCAAGGGCAGAACGGTCAAGCCCTGGAATCAGGAGAGGCCTTGTAGCAACATTAAAGACCTGGTTTGCAGCCTTTGAACAAGTTCCTTATATCCATGGGAAGCAGTTTCCTTGGTTGTAAACAGGAAGAATAATCCTGGGAATACTACACTAATGTGAGTAAAGCTCTTAAAGATCCTCCTGTGAGCGGTGCAATATTAGTTACATTACTGGTACCCTGTCAACCCACAAACAGTGCATTGAGATATTAAGCAAAAGTGACTACACAAATAAGTAGAAGCAGGGCCTGCAGTGTAATGGTGTGATACCAGTCAGCATGATGATCCATAACTACAGTGTGTTTGAAAGAGATAGATTCACCCAACATGAACGTATCTATTCACCTTTACTAAATCAGAATTCTAAACTCATGATAGTGAAGGTGACCACTCTCTTTTATCTGTCTCATCAATTTAGTTTTGATTTGTTAGTCTTTTCTGTCCAGGTGGATCTTTAGACAAGTACTTTTCTAAGCTACTTGAAGGAATAGTTGTAATTAGGCTCTGATTTTGTCTTCTAATTATATTATACACTGAATGTTTAGTTATAAAGGTTTGTGCTTAGTTTCAATGGACATGGTTCCATTGTTTACTAGATGTGTGCTAATTTGATTCTTTTCAAAAATACCTCTTAGCTTTGCTTTTCTCTTGGAGTTTCCAAAGTTCATTAATCTGATGGAAAATTTTAAAATTTTCCCTTTTTAATACTGATGTATAGAGTTATGCTTTAATCAAAGGGCATCTTATTCATCCCAGAATCACCATATCTTTCCAGATAAACATAATAAATTTACAGTTCCATAATTATTGCCCATTTTTCCCACTCCATTAAATTTAAAGTCTGAGATTATTTTTTATGTTTCTTATGAATGACATCAATGAATCTTATAAGTTTTTTGATAGTTAGGGTAGGTTCTTATTGTTTTAAGGATTTTAACAGACATTTAAAATTCTTAACTTTTAGCAAAAGACAAAGATCTCATGAGATAGCAATATTTACAGAGAATTTTATAATTCCTAAGATTCCAATGCTTGAATAGTCTCACTTTGTTTTTGGCATATAAATATACACAAACTATATATAGACATACTTTCCAAATAAGAACTACAGTATTTCTAGTTAGTTCTATTAAAAATAAAAGAATATTCTAGAGCAAGTTCAGTACTTCTGAGTACAGCTGACCAGAAATGTTTCTTTCTAGTTTTATTATTTCTCTCTCATCCGAATAGATTCTCATTAAGACCCCGAGATAAAAAAACCTTAAAAGTCAAATTAATTTAATAAATTAAAAATAAATCACAGTCTGTAAGAGAGCCCTAACCATTGGACAACAGTCTGTGAATATGTGGGACTGGGATAAGAACTGCCTAGAAGACAAGAAAGTGGATCCGCATAGTGGTGACTCACCACCACCATTTCCCTAGATGTGATAGTTGATCTGTCCCACTGATCTTCTGGTTTATTTGATTCCCCCAAAGATATATCTGAAGAAAGTATCTTCCTAAAAAGTTGTATTGTTACTCCATGGACATCCCAACAACTCCCCACCATTTGAGCCACAGAGAAAGGATTTCTAAGCAACATGGAGATTCCTTAGAGTAAATGCCTGAGTTGATCAAATAAATTGTTTCAGTTTTTCTCTTCCGCTTAACTCAGATAGCTCAGAGAAGAGCCTTTACGTGTCCTAAAGTGGATTCAGCAATCCTGACCAGTCAGTGATCAGTGTCAAGATTTTATTTGCCAAAGAAGGTCTCTAATTTTCTTACAGGAAAGATCACTGCTTCTCTCTTTATGTACAGAACATCCTTACACCTCCCTGCTGATGAAGTTTGGTTCTCCTGACAATTAAAAGGACTAACCACTGTCATCTGTCCTGCATAAATGTTTCCTGAATTTAGTAGTTGAAAGAAAAGTTGGCAAGTAATGGCAGCAGAATTCATTTTTTTACTTAAATTCTAACATTCTAAAACAAATGTTTCTATATGACAGCTTTCTGGGGGGGGGGACTGGAGGGGCCAGAGCTATGTCCCTCGGCACTCTCCTTTCTTGACACCTCTTTCAACCACTTCCAGAAGGAGCTCACAGAAAATGAAAAGTCTCTGAATTATGCAAAGAGGAAACTTTCATGGGAATTGTTAGCTCCCTAAGCAAGTATTTCCCTAGCTCAATTCAAATGTAACAGTCAACAAGATGTACTTGCCTCCACCTCAGATCTCATAGGAAAATTATTGTTCTCTCATTTTGAGTGGTGGGTTGATTTTAGAACAGGGGTTCTTTAGGTTTATGGGTTATAAATCTGTATAAAACATCACAAAATGGAGATCAGTTACATTGTTATTCTTCATGATTCTACAAATGTAACTAGAAGAGGAGAGAAATAGACGCTCCTCTTCATACTTGTGGTATTCCCACAGTTCCACAAGTGAATGCTTTCTTCTCTGGTCTTTATAAAATGTTCCTATTTAAATGAGAAGCCACAGGAGGCCAGGGGTCTTGTCTATGTTAGTCATCTCTGCATGGAACCAAGGGATTGTTGTACATATGCTCTAGCTCTTGATAACCATTGCTGGTAGGAGCAACATAAAAAAAACTGCATTTGCAATATGTCTGTCCATTTGATCTGAAAATGTCAAGTTTTCTGGTTATGCATAACCTCTCTGCACAAAAAAGGAGACGCTGGTAAGCAAATGATGCTTGTTATTAAGCCAGCAACTCAGCTTTGCTCTTAAAAGGTAACTCATACTACTACTATTGTCGTGTCTCCACACCTACGAAGGGGCTACACTAACAAGCTCAGCTTCCCTAGTAAGTACAAATTAAATACCATCAGCATCCAGTGACAGCAAATATATATTGTGTTGGGTACTGAAGGCACAATAGTGAGGAGTGACAGTCACTGCCTCTGCCTTGTGGAGATGCTAGCTGAGAAAAGGAGGACAGGCAGTATGCACTGGAGTGTGTGTGTGTGTGTGTGTGTGTGTGTGTGTGTGTGTATACAAGAGTCCTCAATAATGTAGGACTGAAGTGTAGTGCATGAAAAAGACACCTCTCAAATGGTCACCTGCACAAGTGCCACACAGGAAGGAACACTGTCCTACAAGCACCCTGAGTAGAAATCTCTAACCTAAACAGAAGGCTGGGCCTCTCTTTAAATTGAGAATGGAAAGTTGAGTAGCAGTTCAGTCAGGAGCAAAGGAGGAGGGAAGAGCAGGCCAAGCCGAGGGCACAGCACATATGCCAGGGCTCTGGTGAACACCATAGCCAGAGAGAAGGCCAGGGAGAAATCTCTTTACATGGGGCAAACATAAATGTTTCTGAAGGCAAAAAGAAGGTCAGCAAACTCCAAAGTCACTTCTGTTGTTAGTCCATATCTCATTGAATTCTTTTCTTTGCAGCCATTTTCCCCTGGACCAACAGCAGAGTGACAGTTGAGGGTGAGAGTGGGAGGTCCTGCTGATTGACACACGGTCGCTGGTGAGTCACAGCCAGTCATTCCTGACGAGCCCAGGTTATTATTCCATGTAGTGGAGCAGTGAACTCAATGGTTAGAAATGGGATGGAGAGCCTGAGAAAGGTGGGGAGGCGGCCGAGAGGAAAGCCACCTCCATGGAACAGGAAGTCTTTTCTCTTTTCACAGCATCATCCATCATGCTGGGGGAAACGGCAGGAACGCAACCTACTACTTCTTAATAGGCTTCTGCACAGAGAGTGGCTTTGAAGCAGCAGCTGCCCACAGTAAATTTCACTGACCCTTAGAGCCTTTCTCCAAGTTTTCCAACTGTTTTGTCTCCTGAGCTGCAGCTCAGTGTTGGGTCCAAGTTGCAGCACCTGACTAAACTAAGAAGCCTGCCCCGTATGAGAAGGGAAAGCGCTCCGTGATGTTGTCTTTTCTGACCTACCCCAACAGTGAGACATGATGCCATTCCATCTGGCCATAAAGTGTATTCTTTCCCAGGGAGAAGAAGCCCAGCAAGGGATTTGTGTTTTAAGGTCTGGTATTTCACTGTACCCATATCAAAGAAAATACAGCCCAGTCCCAAGATAATACAGTCCAGTCACAGATAATGTAGTCAAGGGGTCAGATTTTCTCAATAAAGCAGAATTAATAAGTCCAATAAGGCCAAAGGTTTAGAGTTAGTTCATGGAGATTTAATTTTACTTAATTCTAAAGTTTCAGAGATAAAAATCAAAGAATGTCAAATAAGTAATTTGGAAACTAAGACATTACACATAAACATTCAGCTTTTCCCTTTCTGATTAATTTTATAACACTTCTAATTAAATTAAGAAATATAATTCAGTACACAAAATGTACAACTTAATGAAATAAACAAATATGTTGCCTTAGGCATCTAAGTTTGATGTTCCAAACCCTCTGTTTATACAGTCTGTATGTTAAGCTTGCTTGGCTCTTGCTAAGGTGTCGTAGAGCCTGGTCTCCCTGGAGCTGTAGAAGACCTGCAGGAAACGAGAGGCTGTGACCACAAACCACAGTCTACCTGACACATGGAGGCCTGAAATCACATTGTACATTTTATTTCTGCCAACTGAGCTGGGAATTAAGGCCCAATGAACCCTGAAACACTCACTTTTATGTTTCAGTTCTTCCACCCCAAGCAGGGGATGGAGGTGGAAGGTCTCTGGTGCCACAGGTTTTGAGTCATGTTTTCACTGGCACAGTACCTCTCAGGTGCCTTTGGGCCTTTGGGAAAAGAAAAAGCAAACAGAGGTGGCAACGTTTTAGATTCCATTGTCTCTGATTACCTTGAACAAAGATCAGAAATGTTCTGATAAGGTTGTCACAACTGAGCATTAACCTCCAGAATCTGTACCCTTTGGATGCTACTCACTTCCTTTAGTTACAGAAATTTCAGGAGGTAAAAAAGATGATGTATCAATGATTTATTATGATGAAAAGATATTCTTAAACTATATCCAGCCATCAGTTAGCACTGCGGTCATGGCCATAAGGACAAATATCACAGTGGCCATCAGACCAAGATCAGAGGCGGAGCACTTTTCATAGCTTCTCTCATTTAGGTCTGGAGCCCTATGTCTCTCCGGGGTGGTGTACTCAGAATAGTTGCTCAAGCAACATTGTCTGATGAAATCTTAAATGAATGATGAGTCTTAAATGAATGAAGCTAAGAGTATAATTTGCTAGCATACGTGCATGAAAGTTACTGGTCAGGATTATGCCATATAAGTGCGCATATCTTTAGATCAACTACAAAGTAAAGGAAATACTCAATTAATTTCATATTTTAGTTACTAGTCCAATAAACCCAACTAATGATGTGTTACTATGAACAAATAACAAGGGGGAATTAAGTCAGTAATTACCAGTAATGACTAAAGAATAGCACTACTAATTAGCATTCCATCCCATAGTCTGAGTCAAAAGTAAAATAACAAGCTAGTTTAGGGTGAAGAAAATCACATGGACACAGATCCTCAGCACTAAGTTGTAAGATTGAAGACTGTCCTCACTCCATGGCGACACAGGCTGGCCATTTGCAAGCAGTGTCTTTGTTCAAATACTCAAGTGTCTTGAGTTTCATGTGGTGCAACCTGGTATCCTCATGTATACTCATGCTGATTTAGAAGTAGAGGTAAGAAAAGAGTACAGGCTGGAAATATTATTAGTATTTCACTCTTCGAAGAGACCTTAAAAGAAATTTTACTAAAATTTCCCTCCTCGTTACATTTACATAATCTATATTTACACATTCTTTTGTACATCCGAACTTTCACACACTGAATGCACTCCTTTGGTTCCTGCTATCATGGAGTCAAAAAACTTGTGAGAAAAGGACATAAATATGTAAGCAAATAAAGCTCTTCAGGATTTTTGAAGTTCAGGCCACTGTGTAAACTCATCAGGTAATGCAAATGAAAGGAACTTCCTGAATCCCTTCGGCATTTCCTATTAACACAAATACAGAATATCAAACTGCAAATCTTCATTGAGAAAGGGAGATCCTAAGTCTTAGACTATAAGGATATAGTGATTGTGATTATTGTACTAAAAAGAAAACATACATAAATGGGAATATTTAAGATTATATAAAATTTTTTGCATGCATGAAACATACACACATTTCAGAATATACATGGTTATCAAATACCGAGTGCATATAAATATTATATTAGCATTATACTGGTAACATAAATAATGCAAAAATAATTAAAACAATAGTGCTCTTCTTAATGGATCTTATGCTCTAGGCAGAAAGAAAATTTAAACTTAATAAACTATAAAGGAAGGAAAAAATTAACAGATCAGGAAAGAGAATCAAGAAAGGAAGATTAGCAGCAGGCTGTGGGGGCAAGGGGTACCGGAACAGCTTCATGTAGAAGTGCTACTTGAACATGCCATGAAGAATGACTCCTGTCTTGGCAAGCAGTGACTAGAAAGAGGGGTTTAGAGAGTTTGAAGCCAAAGAAATACGAGAAAAAGCAACAAAAAGACTCACAGGGACAGACAGACCTAAGTCAAAATGCCCGGAGCACAGGAGGAGACAGAGGGCAACACGGAGGAGAAGCGTAAAAGTCTGAATTGGAGCACACAGATGGAACCCTTAATCACACAAGACAGAGGTGTATTCGTTCTGCAGGCCATAGAGAAGACCTAAAGGATTTGTGGGGGGAATGAAGAGGTACTACAGCCATGTTTTAGGAAGACGCAGCAGCCAGACAGAAGGACAGGGAGAGACTGGCAGGAAGCAGAGAGGCGGGGAGTAATGAATGCTGTTAGAAGTAAGGGTCCTGCTGGGAGATGAACTACACTGTAAGAAGAGAAAAGTAGTGAGGAACACAGGAACACAAAACCAAGTAAATGGATGTGAGAAGCACAGCACAGGCTGACTCGGTGGGATGTAGGAACTAGTTAAAAGGGAAAGAAAACGAGGCATACAGCAAAGGAAAAGCTCATATCTGGGGCTAGTGGTTCCATGACCAGAAATGGGGAGGTAAGGAGTGTAGTATGTTAGAAGGGCACTGCTGTAAATATGTCCAGCAGGGATGAGAAAGATTGGGGTTCAGGAGGAAGATCAAGGACCATTTTAGAGTCAGTCTCCTAGAGCTGAAAATTAACAATGTAGAGATTCAGAAAAATATTACATAACTAATAACAGGAAAAGTTTTCACTAGGAGAATTAAATATGAGGTGTGATAAATTATACAGTTAAATGAATCAAAATGACCTAAGGAAAAGAAATTGAATGGAGAAATGAGATGCAAGTTCACAGAAAAATGTAAAAGCTGAGGAGTGGGAGTCTAGCTGGGGCAGAAGGAGAAGGGAGATAAATTCACTTTTCAAATTAGAATTTACAAAGATACACTCAAGCATAGTGCTAAACTAAGAAAGAAGTTAGCATAAAATGGGTAAGATTATTTAGGAGAGTGAGGTAGGCGTATGGCACAGATGTGTAATCCCAGCACTTGGGAAGCTGAGGCAGGAGGATCGTTGAAAGTTTGAGACCAGCCTGGGCTACAAAGTGAGCTCACGGCCTGCCTGAACTGCGAGACCCTGTCTCAAAAAGATAAAAATAAAATAAAATAAAAGATTTAGGGTTGCTCTATTCATTTTAGTGTCTACAACTATATGAAGGGGAAAGAGTAACATTCTCATGAGGATCTTACAAAGTCAAAATGAAATAAGAGGACACTGGGATGGGCTCAGCAGAAATATTTGTTTGAAAGATGGAAGGAGATCTGTTTTTCCAGGGTTGCATAAACTAATCACCAGTATTTAAGGTTTCCTAACTCTTGGTAATCCAACTTCTAAAATGACTTAGATATTAACAGGCTTTCTCTGGCATTGTTTCCACACACGGGCAGGGACTGTCTTTTCTTGTTAAAAATATGAGTCACAATTTCTCTTAAATATCCCCTCTACTAGCCTTTCTTTTTTGCTAATATAATTCTGAAAAGATTGTATGTAGAAAGACCTTCCCTTTGGCAACTTTTCTGGATTTGAAAATTTACCTTTAAAAAACAGCAATCCCACGTGTTTCTTTATTCCTAACCACCTCACGTAGCTATAATCTGAACACTTGTATTTTCTAAGCCTCCAAATAATTGGCCTTGAACACTTACACACTCTAGAAAACTGGGCCATTCTGAAGTCTAATTCTGCAAAAATATAACAGACACCGATACTTGCGCAAACTGAATGCGGCTGCAGTCACTCAGCCATCTACTGTGCGTACATGCCTACAGTTTTGTGTTATCTTACAATTCTGTATCATCACATGTTATGCAGATTAAAGGGGCTGAAATTCTGAGGACAGAGAGTGAAACGTGGGGACATATAGACACTCATAAGGCACTCAGGAATTCTTAGAAGCATTTCATTCTGTCTGCATGTTTAATAATATGACAGCCTTTTTTCTTTCCAGTAACCAAAAGCAAAGATTAGAAACGTTTACCCGTGATAATAACTATATCATGTTCATTACAGTATGAACATGGAGGATTTTTGAGCCAAAAAGCTATAATATACGCCAAATAAAACAAGTAAACATTATCTGAATGTATTTTTCAGTGCAGAGCTTGAGCACATAAAACAAAAATCCAAGTGGTAAATAAAAAGCAAGAAAACTTGTTGTTTGGTGTGGCGGCGCACGCCTGTAATCCCAGCACTCAGCAGGCTGAGGCAGGAGGATCGCTGGAAGTTCAAGGCCAGCTTGGGCTGCATTGTAAATTCCAGGCCAGCTTGGACTAAATAGCAAAATTTAATTTCTCACCAATTAAAAGAAAAATAAATCAGTACAACTTGGGTATAGGCTGAGAAAGAAGGGAGAATAACACTTGCATTTCAGTTGAAAAGTTACCAGGGCAGGTCCTCTGACCCCTTGACCTGCCAGCGATGCAGCGTCAATGGGGAGGATGATGATGATGAAGACGAAAGCCTTAGTAGGCGCATATTATCTCATTTAATCCGCGCAACAATCCACTAAGGAAAATACTTTAATGATCCTCATTCTTCCGATGAGGAAATGAAAGCTTCACTGAACTCCCGACAGGATGTACGTAAGCAGACAGAAGGAGGAAAGACGCACGTAAAGATTTGACCGATGCTATCAAAGAAGAAACACCTGGAAAAGAAGGTGCTGAAAGAACTCAGAGGCATGCAGATGGCCAGAGGGTATCCTACAGTGAAAAATGTCACTGGAAATCCAATTTAAACCAAGGAAACTTGTAAAGCTTTTTGCATATCTACATAACTGTTGTTTGAAGAGTAAAAATTTACAAGAGTACACGCAATCAACATTTTACAAATCTCATTGTTCAATTGTAAGTTTAAAATGGTCTTTCTGGGTGGAGGAAGCACTTAGTGAAACTTAGTTTGGCTGTTTCTCAGATAATTCTGTCTCGTCCCCAGCACACACAGAGCTTGTGTCCAGATCCTGAACTGACCCAGACGGTTTTACTGTCTTCTTACTGGTGACCATGGTGGCACTTGCAGCAGGTGACAAACGGAGACAAAGTAAGGGCCATCGTAAACATCAGGGAGGTGACCAAGCAACAGTCACGGGAGGAAGAATCAAAGATCATGACACCCTGCAGAAGTAGAGTCACAGGAAGAAACAAACTAAGAATGGAAATGGAAGAGAAAACAGCTGTAGGTGGTGCTACTGTTAGGGAAGGCAAATCCTCAGGCAGTCCCTTGCCAGGCAGTGTCAGTGTAAGTCAACATCTCAGCCTTGGGAATTTTTGCTCCACATCAAAAGGACAGCAGCAATGCCATCTGCTGTTTGCTTAGAAAAATGGTAAGAGCAGATGTTTCCATGTGCTGACCTACCAGCCCTTGACTAAGAGGCCACTTGAAAAATAATCATGAAATAGCGCAGGAGAAACATCTGCACAATGTACAGCAGACCACCAATCACGCAGCACAGGAGAGGAGGAACATGCAGGCAGCCCAGGAAACGATCGTAGGCAGGTGCCCAACAAGTTGTGGGGCCCTGGCATGTGGACATTGTATGAGGCCATGTAAAGTTAAGCTCAGTACTGGCCAGTGTGTCATCAGCATGCTCTCCATGAAACTCAGTGATTTCAGTGGGCAAACCCTAACCCGGTATCTCAAAAGGCTCAAAGCTGCACATTGACTCCTCTGGCTTCTTTTTGTTGTTGCCTACTATATCATTGTTTTTTTTTTTTTTTCCTCAGCCTACATTTTAGTCATCACTGAAATTAAATGATTAGCGGTTCTTTAAGAACAAGCCTTGGCTTGTACAGGAGAGAAAACCAAAATGCAAAGTGCCTGTGCAATATGAGGTCAGGGTATGGTGAGAAGATTTGCATCTCACCTCTCTGTTGGCCCTAAGCTTGAAGAACTCACCCCTGGGGTGAGGCGGATGCAAGCCAGGGCTCTTGGAAATGTTGAGTCACATACCAGCCTCCAGGCTGAATGGCAGAAACTGTGCCTCAGAAGGAGCCAAGTGTCATTTAGGCTTTGCACCTGACCTGCGTTTCTCTTTCTTCTGTGGCCACGCCTGCATGCCGCCCTATGCAAGTTCATCCTCTTACTTGGAGAGTTCTGCATGTAAAATACCAGTCATCTCTTCCCACCAGTTTATTGGCTGCAAGACCCTGGGCCCCATTTCCCACCAGCTAATCACCACCTCAGCCACTCTAATGTTCTCAGCTAGAACACATGTTCTTAGCAATAAATGTTACTTGAAAAGTGGAGAATTTTCAAAATCATAAATTTTCCCAATGTGTACTTGGAGAACAAAATGTTTCCATGACATATATCTCTTCTTAAACATTGTTACACTTGTCTATGTTGCACTAATTTTTTTTATAATGTCAATTAACTACTTTTTCCATCCTTTTTTAAATTTACTTTTCTGATCTCGTGATCTGTTATCTACTTTGCCCTCTGTAGTTTTGGTTTTGGATCTGTAACTGAGCGGGTCGGGGAGGAGAGTTGGCTCATTTTAAATTTGTACTTCCTTCCCCTTCTGCTCTGAGAAGGCATGTCTGTTGACCAGAGAGGACTCTGATTCACTGTCCTTGCTTAGCAGGCCTATTAGTCCTTGCTTAGCAGGCCTATTTGCACATAGTAAATACCTCAGTGTTTAAAGAAATAAAAAAAAGTTTTCAGGAGAGTTCTTACTGAAAATGCCAGCTACCATCTAAAACCAGCAGAAGTAAGCTAGAATCTCCCTAAAAATGAAACACAAGGTCCTGGTTAGGACCTTGAACTCTGAACGGGCTGTTCTGACCTCCCAGACTCTTGGGAGAATGGTTGGTGATACCTCTCCTCTATTACAGCAAGATAGGCCTGGGAGGAAAATGTCAAAATAAAATAATTTTCTGTCTGTTCTAATATGATGATTTTCTGTGTGTTTTCATTTACTTGGGAAGAAAATGTCACTATATAATAATTTTCTATGTGCCCTAATGTAGAGCTCTTATAGTAAAATTTAGTTTGTTAGAGCCTAGCAATTAGATAATGTATGGCACTATTATTTATACTATACAGGTATGTCACTCCCAAAACAAGAGACAAGAATAACTAAGATATCATTTAATCTTCAAAACTAAAAAAGATTTTATCTTCTTTAATGTTGTGGTCTTTTAAGACATGCACATATCCTTAGCTTCTCTTTGGAACTTTAGGAATTACTTTTTTTATTATGTCCTTAGAAGCTTGTCTCCCCCATCTTTTTATTTTTTTCTCTTTCTTCTTTCTTTCTTTCATATATATTTATGATATATATGTATATATGTATATCATATATATACATATATACATAGATACATGTATAGAGATATTTCTGATTTTCTTTTTCTTTCTTCCTTCCTTCCTTCCTTCCTTCCTTCCTTCCTCCCTCCCTCCCTCCCTCCCTCCCTCCCTTGCTTCCTGCCTGCCTGCCTGCCTGCCTGCCTGCCTTATATACTCCTCAATGGTTACAAAGCTTTTCTTTTAAGATTTAATGTGGAGTTTTTAATATCCAAATGTTGCTTGGAGGCAACCATTAGCAATAACATTGTCAAGCTAGATGACATTTGGTTAAAATCAAGATATGATTAAAGAGTGCTATGTAGGAGATTCATTTTCTTCTGTTACCCAAACTAACTCTAAGGGTAAAATAAAAATATTTTGAGGTCAGGCATGATGGCTCACACGTATAATACCAGTACTTGGGAGGTTGAGGCAGGAGGACTGTTACAAGTTTGAGGCCAGCTTGGACTGCAGAGTGAGACCCTGTCTCAAAACAAACAAACAAACAAACAAAAAATAGTCTGAGCAGTGGCAAAAGTATTTTAATTCTAAGATGGCAATTTTGACACATAATATTTATCTAGATAAAAATTTCTATTTTATAATACTAGTTCTTCAAAATACAGTATAAAATCTAACATAATGCAAAATTATAAAATATAATTTCCACATACATTTACTATGCTCTAGAATCCAATGATCACTTGACTTGGGAAATTAACTTTTACATACTGTATATCACTTCCTGTTTAGTTATTCTTAAACTAGACTGAAGTGAATGTCCTTCCCTGGAAGAGTCAGACAGTCCCACTGCCTAATCCACTCACTGACCAGAAATCAAGCACATCGCTACAGTCTTTGCATTGTTGGCTAACTTACAATGGTCACTGTTACCCCATGGTTATTCTTAGTCTCTAAAAGACAGTTTACCATTAGAGAACAGCATAGTTCAACAGTTCAGACAGTCACGCTCGTACTTGCCAAACCCAAGTACTTGCCAAGTACCTCGCCCTTTAAAGTACTCAAAAGTAGAATACCTTACCTTTACCTTTCAAGCTTACATTTGTAGTTTGAAAAACAAGTCAGCCAAAAGTATCAGTAGAAATTAATACAGAATGTCTAAGGTAATCCAAACTAGTTCAGGAGGTATTTTTAAAAATGTGCTAACACTGAATAATGGTAAATTTTTAATTGGTTGAGTCAATAACGGATAATAGGGAAAAATCCAGACTCTGATCCAATTTTCAAATGTTCATGTAAATTAAGTGTGGTGCTCTCATGCCATTTTTGGCTTTCTGTAGAGAAAGGTGACTTGAACAGGCAAAAGCATCTACAGAACTGTAAACCAGTAGACTCGCAGGCCACAGAGAACCACAATGAAGAAAGCACACTACCCAACATGCTGCCTAGAAGCTAATTATTTTTCAACTAAATGAAAAAATTTCCCATAGAAAATTAGCCCTTACGAAATCCCAAAGGGCAGAGACTGCACTTTCCAAGTATGTCCTTGCATCTAGAAAAGCCCTGTCACGGATGGGGTTTTCTTAGTGTCTGTTTGCTGAATTTTATTTTTGGTTTTGGGTTTTGTTCATTGGCATGTAAGTTAATACTGTCACAGAAGAACAGGTTATTCTTTGCCTTCTGTTTATTTGCTAAGTCATAGTCTGTTTACACAATGACAACTATGTATTAACTGAATTTATTCCTTTCAATTTTACTGAACTAAATGACTATATTAGTTTTATGTAAACAATACCCTGAGTTTTCTGGTTACTGTCCCAGTTATTTTGTGCCTTGTGATGTATGGCAATAGTGGTCCTACACGATCCTTTCAAGTATTCTAGAAAGTTCCTGAAAAATATAGGTTGTTGTCTATTATTATCAACAGGATAGGATGTTATTACTTATAGGTAACAGTAAAATTTCAGCACCAAACTGAACTTTAGAATCTTTTAGAATGATTTTAGAATCTTTTAAACTTTTTTTTTTACAGAATTTATGCCATGAGGAAATTGTTTCAGAATATAATATCACAGAAGGTGTGACTCATTTGAGAATCAAAATTATTCATTGTGTATTACTCATAGTATCATTCTTAGTGTGAACACTCCTTAATGAATAAACCTAAAGAATATAAAAATAGTAAAATATTACTCAAGTATTATATCCTTAGTTTCACTCTATTGAGTTTGCACACATGAAGGAAAGAACACATTTTAAAAAGCATAGGAATGTTTGAATAATAGGATTTTTAACCCTGAATCTACTAATTATTAAGTAGACTAATTTTTACAAAGTGGCTAATGAACATATACCTTACTAGATAATATGCCCCCTATTTAGAGGAAACAACTTGTTTGTTCTGGTCTACTATTTCAACTCTAAATTAAAAAATAATTTCCTCTGAAATTTTCTCAAAACAAACCAAAGGAATGAAAAATGCTCCAAAATAAACATTTAGTCTCTTGTTTGGTATTAAATATCTCTAGACTTAAAATACATATAGTGTTTTTTTAAAATAAAAGTTTTTCCTTCACATGAGTCTCATGTGCAAGACTCTGAAATACAGTATAAGGGCCTCCGGGTATCATTCAATCGTGGCAAACCTATGGCACGAGTGCCACAGCAGGCTGTTTGTATCAATGAGAGCTCTAAAAGGTTCGCCATCGCTAGGTGGAGTGCATTTTCAGTGAGTAACCCCTGTTGCTGAGTTCATGTCATAGAATTGCTTTTTTCTTTCCCTTAACTTTAATCTAAAATTAGGCATAAGAGGAAAGAACCAGAGACTGGCTGCCACTTCTCATTTATTTGACAAACATTTTGGGATGCATATTAAATGCTAGACATTGTAGTATTAATATATAGCAACAAACAAGACAAAAAAATCCTCTCCTTATAAGTTTATATTACCTCTCTCTTTCTTACTCTGATATTTACAATAATACACTTCAAATCACCCTAGAATACTGGCAAAACAATTGAATTCTGCGTGATCTGTTTACTCCCCTTCCATTTGGCGCAGTAAAGCTATTTAAGTGACAGTGATGTAATCAAGGACTTGCAGTGACACTGGCATTATGGGAAGCTGCTTATGATGTTTGAAAGAACAAGCTATGGGAAATTATAAACTAGTGCACTCAAATAGAGGGAAATTGCCACATTTTAGAATCTAATTTTCTAGGTTCTCAATAAAGTTGTTCAAGGATTTTAACCCCTACCCTGACAAGTGATACATGTTCTATTCAAACATGGATGAAAGTCTTTAATTACTAAAAGGAGTCACACTCTCCTGTACCTACTTGGGCCTGGTTTAGTGGAGACTCCCTTTACCAATGGGCCAAGCTTATATGTAGTGAGAGAAAGAGTAAAATATGTATTGCTTGATGTTCCCTTAAGCAAGCAAACAAAAAGAAGACAATTTTTAAATTTTCTTATTTGTTTATCGGGTCCTGTCTCAGTATAACTTTAGATGAAGCTGACCACATTTAAAACTGATGTACTATTAAAGAGTATATAGAAAAGCCAGATTCCTGAAAAATTAATCTCAGCTCCCCCAAGGTTGTCCAGGGAAAGAGAATTTTCCCTTGGGGCACAACATTTTAACTTCAGACCTCTGGTTCTTGTTCCTCTGTATAGTTCTGCTTCTTGAGTGTCTTGCTATGTCTTGCTAAGTAGCACCACCAACAACACAGTGGCCTCAGAGGTAATTCACTCCCTTCTAGTACTCAGAGAACAACTGCACTCAGAAATATCCCCATACCCCTCACCCTGAAGCAAAGATAGGACGGAAAGACAGGAAGCAAAAGCAGAAATAACTAGGTAATTTGCTTTCCTATTCATAGCTTTCCAGTCCAAGTGTTCAAAGCTCATTTTTACTATTACTTTACAGCGCATTTATTTAAATGTTTAGTAATTTATTTAATAACCATTCTCCTTTCCTCTCAGACCTTCTTGATAAACTCATTGTCCTTCTTGAAGTACAAAGTGTGTTGCTTAAACTTCATTTGGCAAACAGAAAAGTATACTCATATTCGTTTGCTGTGGCTGCCATAATAAAATACTACAAAGGGAGGCTAGTGATGAAAACATTTCTTATAGTTCTAGAGTCTGGTAATCTAAAACTAAGTGCTCATGGACGTTGTCTCCTAAGATGTCTTTCTATGGTTGCAGATAACTACTTATTGCTTTGTTCTACATAGTTGTCTTTCTGTGCTGACATGTATCCCTTGTGCTTCCCTTTATATGTCCAATCTCCTGTACTTATAATAACACCACTCAAATTGAAACAGAGTTCATCTAATAGCTCCATTATAATTTAATTACCTCTTTAAGTTCTTGTTTCCAATGGAGTAACTTTGTGCAGTACCAGGGATTAGGACTTCAACATATGCAGAGGGAGGGAGACACGTTTCAGTTCATAACACTACTACAAGGAAATTATATATTCATCCAAAAGGACCTTTATTTCATTAACAGGTTTTCTGCTTATAACATTCTAAATCTACACTATAAAAATATTATTCTACTATTTCCTGGCTTCCAGTGTTACCAATAACAAATCTGCTGTTGTTCAACTTTGGTTTTTTTTTTTTTTGGTACTGGATATCAAACTCAGGTTCTTGTGCTTGTCAGGCAGGCACTTATACCACTGAGCTATATCCCCAGCCCTGATTTCTTTTTAAGTAGTTCATCTCTTTTCTATTTGGTCATTTTTAAGTTCTTCTCTTTGTCTTCAGTGTTCTAAGGTTTTATTATGGATCTATAAATAGACTGTTTAAAATTCTGCTTAATATATGGAGTTGCCATATTTACTTAAGTTATGTATTTAATCTTTTTTATGTATCAGCTCAAAAAACAAAGACTGCCCCCTGTTGTCCCTATTATAACCTCTGGACAGTCTACTGTATTTGTAGTGGAACTTTTCATTGTGTTTTCCACGTACTTATCTCCTCCATTCTGCTTCTACTTTTTTTTGTCTCTTTGAGCTACATCCTGGTAATTCCTTTAGTTTGTACTTTCAGTTCACTAATACTGTTTTCAACTCTTTGTTTGGCTTTGTTTTGTTTTGTTTTTGCTTACACATTGATTTTCAAATTTCAATTCTTTATTTTTCTTTTTTACAAGTTCAATTTAGGGTTTTTTTTCTAACTGGCTTTGTAATTTTGAAAGACTTTCATTCTTTGTGTTCTCATAACTTTTCATCTTTTACTTCTTTAAGTACTTTATGCAAGTCTTTAAATTTTTTGATTTATAATTCAAACATATGAAAGGTTTATAGATTAATCTTTGAGACTCCTTCAGGACTCTCTGGGCTGGGGATATAGCTCAGTAGCATAAGTGCCTGCCTGGCAAGCACAAGGTCCTGAGTTCAAAACCTAGTACCACACATACACACACACACACACACACACACAAAGACTCTCTCAAAGTGTCCCAGTTACATACTTTAGAGCAAAGAATACAACCTAGGCTCACAAGGTATATTTAGTTCTTGTTTATCTCTTCTCCTTTAATCCCAAATGGTTCTTCAAACCTTCCTTGATCTTACTATTTTGAAGACTGACGCAGATTGGCCAGTGAAATTCCTTTCAAGCTGTTTTTTTTTTTTTAAATTTTCCTTTCCACATATCCCCATCATTCTTTGAGTATGGCTTTATCATCTGACATAAGACATTTAAACTTATATTGTTTCTTCCCAGGCTCTAAAATCAGCGGTCATTCCTTTCTCCAAGGTATCCCAGTTATTATTAGGGAAAAATGGGATTTAGAAACCAGGATCTAGATAGTAGGTATGCTGTTTACTACTGAAATCTCTCTGGTATTTTCAATGGACATGCCAAGTAAACAATACATATATGGTTATATACAATACAACCATATCCATATATTCATATGAAAACCTGTAATTTTAACCCAAGACCACAGCTATATTCTAATTTCTTCTTTTTTAAAATAGTAATTGTCATCTCTAAAAAAGAGAAAATTAATTCTAATTATCCTAAATTCATTCACTTCTTTGCTCAAATCTCATTTATGTAACCTATCTTGATCCTGTTAGGCCTCCACCCTGCTTGACTGCTTAGCTCAACCTCACGAACTCATATTTAATCGGACTTGATCTGTGAGAGTTCTGAAGGCCTAAAGAAAGATTGTTTCCCTGTAAAGAAGATCCATGTTTCTTTTTGCCGAGAGCCTAGGCGGCCACCACCAATGTGAGACCATGTTAGCTCCCCTACAGAGGATCTAGTTAATCCAGGATTCTTAAGTTAGCAATCTCTTGTTACAACAAGTCTCAGACTAAATCTCTTGATCTCACTATTTACCAATGACCTTCCCAATTCAGTCTCCCCTCCTCACTATTTTTAACTTTTTGAAATCCCAGGAATTCGTTGAAAGTTATTTTTATCATTAATTTACAAGATAAAACTCTTAACAGTATCTAATCAGCATATTTTGTCTTTGCGTGGCTATACATTTATCTGCATTTAACTATCCTTAGTACCCGGAATCCCCCAGAAAGACTATGAAAATCTGCTGCAGGCTGATTATTGTTTCAAGGCAAGGAAGAAAAGTGAGATTAACAGAATTACTATGTAACACTTCTGATTTTGTTCTTATTAGCAAGTAGAAACTACATGTAGCAAAACTGTGATAAGAATAAGTCTTTTTTGTTCAATTTAAAAATAAAAAGGACATTAACATATATCTGGCCAATCTCCTAATTGGACACACAAGGAAAAGAAAACTCAAGCAGCCAGGAGGCGTTTCTACCAAAGAAAATGACGTGGCAGTGGGCTTGTTAGAGGCAGCTGAGTTAGATAGAACTATTATAGGTAGTTAGACAGGGCCAAAAGCCAACAGGAAAGACAAGAGAAGATACCTGTGGGCCACACCTCAAGAAAAAAGACTAAACAAATACACCCACATACCTCCTTAGGTGTAAACATCAGGGATTGATATTCTAAATAGGTAGCGATCACCTTGAAGAGTCCTTGACCCAATCCCTTATGAGAAAAGCCCAGCTTGCTAGGTGACTGGCTTCCCTATTTGATCCCAATTTAATCAGTTTTACCTGAACAATTCTTATTGGCCGACCATAGTTTTGTCCATTTCCCCTACCTTGGACCCACCTCACCTCATGGTTTTTCTCTATAAAAGTCCCTAGAAAAGATGGAGTCTTGGGGGTAACCCACTCAGGGCCCCCCTCTGTCCCTTTCTTGGGCAGAAGCTTTCTTTCCTTTGATAAATATATTCTGCTCTTAACCTCCATTGTTCCTAAAATTCATTCTTTCATTTTAGAGAACACAAACTTGAACTTGTCCCAGATATCGTTCAGGTTGGGAGTTTTTATTTTCCTGTATCAGGCTTGCTTACACTTATTTAGAACTGAGGTCTTTAATTTTTATCTGTAATTTCTTTCTTTGCAATATTCTTCTCCTAAAAAAAGTCTATGATTCTTTTTTTCATAAGAATACTTTTAATGTGTTTTCCACTTGCTAAGATAATACACGATCATCTTGGAAAATATTTTGAATGTACAAAAAGTATAAAGAAAATCAGCTTTAGCTATAACCCTATTACCTAGCGATAACTACTGTTAACATTTTGTTGTTTTCAGTGCTTACAGTCTTTATTTTTATAGCTGATATCATACCACACAGTTTTGTACTTTTCCACATAACATATGATTAATATTTCTTCACTTCATTAAAAGCTCTTCATAAGCATTATTTTTGATGTTACATCATATTTAATCATATGGATATACTTAAATGTAGTGAACTATTCACCTTCACTAACTAGGTTGTTTCCATGTTTTTCCTATCACATCTAATGTTCCAAAGAATATTTTGTTTATAAATGTCCCCCAACAGTGATAATTATTTCCTTAAGACAGATTTCTAGAGGTAGACTTGGTAGGTCAGAAGATATGAACATAACAGATTTTTATTTGCCCAAATGCTTCCCAGAAAAACAAAATCAATTTATATAGGTTTAAGAGAGTTGGTCTCTTTATGTCCTTTCCGTATTTCTTTTTCTTTTCCTTTTTTTTTTTTTTTTTTGAGATAGGGTCTTGCTATACAGTTCAGGCTGGTCTTCAGCTCACTTTGTAGTCCAGCCTGTTCTGAACTTGCAAGGATCCTCCTGCCTCAGCCTCTTGAGTGCTGGGATTACAGTCATGTACCACAATGCCTGGCCTTTCTTTGTTTCTTTGATATGGGCCTAACCATTCTTAAGTACAGGCAAGCACTGCATAAAGATGTTCTGGTCAATGGCAGATAACATATCTGATGACAGTTCAGTGAGATTGTATCTCCTAGTGACCACTGTCTCAGTTTGTGCAAGTACACTCTGTGGTGTTTGCACAGCAATGAAGTCATCTGACATATTTCTCAGAATATATGTTCATCACTACACATCCATGCTTATGTTACTCTTCATTATTTCCCTAAAGTTTCAAGTTAATTGAATGTTGAATTATGGGGTTGGAAGTACTCTGAACAGTCCTCTGAGTAGAAGGAAAGAAGAAAAGGATAGAAGAAGGAAGGAAGAAGGAAGGAGGGAAGGGAGGAGGCCAGCTGGAAGAGGACTCAACAGGTTCTGTTTATACAGAACAGCTATGTTCTCTTTCCTAACGCAACATGGCCTTGGGAAAAACACAGTTTCTGCTGTGTCATACATCTTTGTCTCATTCCCACCACCCATATAGTCTTGGGGAAGAGAGTCAAGCCCCTGCTCCGCTGTGGGCCCCGCGGCTGCTCCACAGTGGGCCCTGTGGCTGCTCCGCTGAGGGCCCCGTGGCTGATCTGCAGTGGGCCCTGCGGCTGCTCCGCTGAGGGCCCCGTGGCTGCTCCGCAGTGGGCCCCACTGAGGGCACCTCCCGGACTGGACCCGCCCCCACCCATAGCATGGTGACAGGGTGGAGCCGGGCGGTCCACTGTGAGCATATGTGCTTTCCCACCTCCCACCATGGCAGTTTGTATACACCCCTGTATGTTATAGTATAGTCTGAGGCAGCTATATCTCTTCCCAAGGTGAGAGTCCAAGGATATAGATAAACCCAGGAGTACAGTTATTATCACAGGGAAGATGACTGATTGAGTGGTAGGGCAACGGAGATGAGGGAGGAGAAAAATTGAATGATCAAATGGGCCATCATCTGCGTAACTGAGTAACAAAGGTGAAGGTAACATTATGTAGGACAGCATCCAGAGCTAATTCCCTTCTATGTTCTGTATAATCCTGTATTTCCTCTATAGCTTTTGTATTAACAGAAGTGAAGATAACTTTATATTATACAGCATCCAGTGCAAATTCCCTACGATCTTCTCTATAATTTGGTATTTCCTTTAATGCTTTTGTGTTAGCTAATGTGAAGATAACATTATGTAATACAACATCCAGTGCTAATTCCCTACTATATTCTGTATAATTTTGTAAAAAAAAAAAAAAAAAGAGAGTCAAGCCCCACTGAGACTTCTCTTCCTTATTTTGAAAATGAAATATTGATACCTGTCTTGCTGCGAGGATTGAATACAGCAGTGCCTGGTACCTTCTTATTACCCAGTTTGTTCTTCCTATGAAGCTTGAATCTCTATTATTAAGACTACTTCAAGTGCTTCAAGCATAGAATTCATCAGGAGGTTACAGCATATATACTCACCCACCGTTCATTCATTTGAGCTGACCCAATGGACGCCTGCATATTTACAGTCTGGCAGCATGAAAATACAAGATCTTAAGAGAACCAGCCCAGGATAGGAGGCATCCAAGATATGCAAGTCAAAATGAGAAGATTTAATTACACCATGGTTTAGCTAATTAGGTCGGGCTAGTCTATCTAGGAGCATAGTGGTGCCTGGCAAAGAGTTAGCCATTCATTACATCTTCATCTAGGCTCAAATATCTGGAAGTAGTGTTGTTGTTGTTGTTTTAGTTCTTGATAAAAATCTGTTTTATTATATCTAAGCTGAACTGAAATTTTCCAGAGTACTAGGTTTTTCTTTTGGGTTTCTTTTTTTTTATTTTAAAGAGGAAAAAAACAATAAAAAAGGATACAGAATTTCAAAACAAGATGATAGAAATAAAAAAAGATAGGAAATTAACAATAGTTGTTATACTGCATATTGTTATCTTCAAAGTAGTTGCTCAGATGACCAGATTCAGGAATGCAAAATTGATCAAACAGTATAAGCACTAACTGTTCCTTTCAGTGAACTAATAGAAATTAGTAGTACAATTATTTTAGCTATCGTGTGTGTGTATGTGTATGTGTGTGTGCGTGTGTGTGTGTGTGTATATATATATATATATATGTATATATGTATATATATATATATATATATATATATATATACTTTTCCCTTTTCTCCTTTCTCCATCCCAGGTGCTCTTTCCTTTTGAATAATTTCTTTCCCTTTCATAATATTTATTGCACCTTTGGATCTTATTTACTTTTTTAGTTTCTTACACTAAGGAGACAATACAATGTTTACACATGCAGGTCTGATTTATTTCACTTATGAATATGGTCTCTAATTGCATCCATTTACTTATAAAAGCCTCAAGTTTGTCTTTCTTTATAGCTAAGTAATACTCCAGTGTATAAAAATACCACATCTTTTTTATCCATTCCTTGGTTGATGGGCATATGTGTAGTTTTTTTAAAGCATTTTTTAAAACAGGAATTGGATGTGTTATGAAATGTACCACTGCCACACAAGGAATGTAAACATTATGTTCTGTAGCTGTACACACACACAAAAAAGGAAGGAGGTCAAGGGGATACATAGAGAGGAAAGAGCATGAAAAGAGGAACTAAGATGTGTTATGTACATGTACCAACTTCCACAAGGAATGTAAATAGGATGGACTATGCACATGTACTAATAAGCTAAAATCATTTTTAAAAGCTTAAAACAATCCTCATCTGATTCTGATTCACTGCCAAAGTTGAGATTTTAATAGACAACTTGATTCATAGCTTCTGGAATGTAAAAGCTAGAACTGAACTTCTAAATATTCAGTTAAACTTAAATTAATTGTTGTACAGATTTTCAAGTGCATCCTAAGAAGTTCAGTTACTTGCTCAACCTCACACAGCTTCCTAATAATAGAATGAAAACCTAGGATTGTAGCTCACTGCCAGAATGTCTTCCAGCAGATTAGTAGGTGGGAGATAAAAATCTCATAGAAAACAAAAATTATTATTGAAAGCAATTACTGCCATTTGGCAAGACGTCTTTACAATTTTCCTTTTTAAATGATCGTATTCCATGTTGCAGGTACATGCAGGATGATGAAATGAGATCCTTGTTCTTACCTGAATAGAGGGCCAAGATATGCTTGCTTTGCTACTTGCTCTCTCCCAGGTGGGAAGGAACAGATGTGGCAATGCAGTCTTTGTTTCGTCTCCTATAGGATCTCAAATCCTCTTTGCTATTTTGGTTTTCAAAACTGCTTGAGTGTGCAGTGACTGTCAAGTTAAGGACTCTATGAAAAATATCCTCCATGGACAGCCACCCCCACAACTCCTACCAATTTGTAAAATGTAAGTATTAGCATTCCTATCAACTGTATAGCGTTCCCTCACCTTAGCAGACATTGCCGTGGGTGAGGAATGGTGGATGTTCAAAATTGCTTAGCTATACAGTAATGGAGGTTAATAGATGATGTCAGAGATGCCAAACTACTCTCTTGCCATTTAATTTTGACTATGGACAGCTTGTCGATAACCTTTTAATAGTATTATCTGTGAAAGCTTAACTATGACACTGTTTTAACTTTAAAAGATTCAAGAAAAAAATACATAGCCATGGAAAAATGCCTGGCTAAGTTTTATTCATTATGGGTCATGTTGGGAGGCACTGGGTCCTAAAATATCACTTAAAGGCCTAGGGTTCACAGCTGACATCTTCTGAACATTTATAGTGATTCTAGAGACCCCTGGTATCTAGTGCTACAGCTCAAACCTTCTCTCAGTATTTTTCTTGGATGGGATTTGTGGCCAACTGTTTGTAATTGACCCACTACTGGGACAAGTTAGGATATAAGAGAGAGTGACCAAGAAAAAAATCACCACTGATATTTATCTTAAACCTTTATTTCCAGGTTCTCTGGCAGCAAGTCAAGTTGCTGTCATAAAGTAAAAGTCTCAGTAAAAGTGGTTTCTAAAGAAAGGACACTGCACTGAATGCAGAACTGCATGAGAAAGTGTAACAAAACAAGCATTTTCTCTAGGGCATATGGAACACCTAAGTCTCCTACAAGAGTGGGATCTGCCACCTGAGATTCCAAACTGGAAAAGAAAATTGCTCCTTTGACTGTCCTAAACAGTCCAAGCACAGACGGGGAGAGTGGATGTGAGAATTTTTATGTGCAATTCACAGAAACCTAAGCCCAGTCAAGCTACACAAGCCCTTCCTGGCCCCCAATGGCACTGCTTCCCAGCTTTCTCCACGAAGCCGCTCTTTGGGTCTTTATCCAAATAGTCATTGATTAGGCTACTTCTCCAAAGAAAGAAAAATGAGCTAAGGTTTTACTCTCCTTGAGAGTCTGCAATTCTTTTTATTTTACCCTACTATGGCTGGTTTTGCAGAGAGGAAAAACAAATAGCATTTCTGTATGTGGAAATGAAATGCTTAGGCATTATCCTCCCAAAAAAGTTTCACTACCTTGGCTACTGTACAAACTACAAATTATTGACCTAATTTTGAGAATATGAAATCAACCATGTTCCAAGCTTTTTAATTTTATGGTCAGTAGACTTGGAGTTCTCATTCTTCTGCTGGAAAACAAATCAGTGCAAATCATTCCATTAAACAGCTTACAGTTTTCCCTTCAAATGGACACTTGTAAAAAGTTAAATATGTCTGAAACCTGTTTCATGTTAAGTAAATCGTCAGATAAAGCATTTGCAGTCATTAACACTGAAAGCACATTAGACACCTGATTCACCTGAGTATGAGCGGATGCACGCTGCTTTCTGCATAAAGCTGTTCACCACAGTGGGAGCTCACCCATCTGCCATATTGCTCTGAATAGCATTAAACGGACTGTGAGGGCTGTTAATGGGGACAAGTTCTTCTTTGTTTTGGCTCCTCCAGCTCCACCTTGGCTTTACACCCTACCAAGTGGGAGCAGACAAGAAGTGGCCCAGACACGTGGCTCTCAAGACCTATGGGCTTGCTATTGGTTGAAGAAGAGTGTTATCACTGACTTCAGAAAGCATTTTCTTTGGGCCAGGGATATAGCTCAGTGGCATAAGCGCTTGCCTGGCAAGCCTGAGGTCATAAGTTTGATTCCCAGTACCAAAAAAAAGCATTTTTTCATGTCTTTATTTTATGAAAAAATAAATTTTCATAACCAAATAATAAGAGTATAGCAGTGGTTATTACACAATGTGTCATTATCTTCAAATTCAAGACATAAACCCAACTCAGTTCTAGACACAAATTAAAAAGATCCTTACAAAAAAATGACACAAGCTTTCTTTTTAACAAATTAAAACAAGCTATAACTATAAATGAAACAAATCAGCATATATATTGCAATAATTTTACAATAATGGAACATATAATTTGGGGAAGTATTTGAACTTATCCCTACTTTCATTTTTCTCTCTTCTATTTTGCTGTGTGTGTGTGTGTGTGTGTGTGTGTGCAGTGATGTTATCTTGTATTTCTCATATAAGAGAAATGCAATATTTGAGCTTGTGTGCCTGACTTATTTTACTTTGCATTATCTTCTCACTAACCAACAAATGCTTTAGAAATATCTTACTTTATGCCAGTATGATACTCCATTGTATGTAAATAAAATTTCCTTATCCATTCATCTGTTGATGGACATTTATGCTATTTCCAAATATGAATTGTGCTGCTATAAACATGGGTATGCATGTATCCCTGTTAAAATAAGGATTTTAACTCTTTTGGGAAGATACATAAGAAGGGCACTTCAGAGTCAAATGGAATTTATATTTTCAGAAATAGATGCCTAGATTGTTTCCGTTTCCTTTATTCTGGTCCATTGATCCACATGCCCAATTTTGTGCCAGTATCATACTTTTTTAATCACTGTAGTTTTATAGTATAACTTCAAGCCTGGGATTATAACACCTGCTTTGCTTTTGTTACCTAGGATTGCTTTTGCTATTCTGGGCTCTTGTGATTCTATATGAATTTTAGGGTATTGCTCCAGCTCTATAAGAAATGATGTTGATATTTTGATTAAGAGTACATTAGATCTGTATTTCAATTTTGGAAATATGATCATTTCTATTATGTTGGTTCTGCCTTTCCAGGAACAGGGGATATTGTTCCATTTTCTGACATCCTCCTCAATTTCCTCAAAATACATTCCTTAAACTCTGTGTTTCTTAATAGAAAGACTATCCTTCAGTAATAACAAGAGCCAAGAATTACTGACTGTAATTGTATGAAGGTTATATGCACATTACTTCACAAATTCCTCAAAACAACCTGGGGAGGCAATATTATTATTTCTATTTTTATAGACAAAGGAATTAAGGCTTGAAACATTTAAGTAACTTGACGAAGATCACACATCTAGTAACATAACCCAGATTTAAAACCAGGCCTACCTGATTGCAAACTGTACCGTCTTGACCACCGTACAACACAGGCAAGTCAATGGTCCTTTCAATGTTGTGATCGCTTAACCTGGGGTATTTACAATGCTTCCCCAGTAGGTCTGATACACACAGGGTGACAGATACCCATTCAGGTCTCACAGAAGACGTTAAGTACTTTATGGATTATTTTAGTAACAACAGTGCACCGAGGGTAATTCGAATGGGATTTATGTTTGTCTTCCCAAAATTCCTGTGAGGTTGGTTGACATGTCATCTTCCTAAAGAGGTGGCATAGCAGTTTGATATTCTGTCCTTGGCTTATCCCTTTCTCATTTAGCAAGCAATATCAAAATAGCATTAATGATTTATGGTCTCTGTGTGTGAAGCTTTGGGCTGGGCACTCTACAACCTGCTGAAGGTTACAAATTGGCCTCAGAATTAGATCATCCCAGGAATTTAAGTAGCTATGGGTGGAGCTACATACTCTGCAACAACTATATTGCCAGTTGGGAGAGTCATACCGCTACCTCAACACCAGGATATTAAGACCAGCCCTATTCCTTGGATATTTGTACTTACGGAGAAAGGAACCTTTTTACATCTGGCTCAAGTCCTGAGTCAGCAACTGGATACGTGAATACTCTAGGCATGCTAAGGAGAAACTATTAACCATGCAAACGAGCCCCAAATGGCCTTCCTGATTATTTGTTAGCATGCAGGTGGCTCGGAGATGAGGACTGCAATTCTAGAATGTTAGTTTTTGTAGTATGAGAAAATCATAACTTTTTTTCCAGGAACTTGTATTGCCATAGATTTCAGGCTGTAATTTGTTACAGGCAAGACATTTATCGGGGCTGCGTTATCAATGCTAGAATCATCAAGAAATTCTATCAGAAGACACAATGTTTAAGTACAGGTCTAATTACTGCAATCATTTCTTTTTTGTTTCCTTTGCACAGATCCACTTAATCCCATCTCTTAGTGTGGGCACAAGCTGACAGTTGCATGACAAGGAATGTTTCCCTTTGCAAAAAACCCACTTCCTTTCTGTGTAGTTTTAACCTAATTGAAATGTTTCCTATTAAGCTCAATCAAGGCAGCAATTATCTAATTACTCACTTATGCTTTTCCAGCCAAAAATTTGCCTAAGCTGGTATACTGGAATGAGAGAACATATTTATTATTGTTTTTACATTTTCCTGTTTGGCTTTAGACAATAATCATAAACATTTACTTCCAGTTCACGAGAATATATCTAATTAATACTGCTATTTTCTATAAAATTATATTACTGTGAGCTATAACCCAGTGCCAAATGTGACCCCGTCTATGAAATGTGCTTTAAGACTGTGGTTACGCTACATGAATGGTGCCATTGGGCAAGGGTAATAACGAAAGAGGCTGGTGAACACAAATCACAAACATATATTCAATCATCTCAAAGCCACAAGTTTTATGGCTTTAAAAATAAAAAGTGAATCACTTAGATTTAATTGAGAAAATAATTTTTATAGCATCACTTTAAAGAAACATGTATTCTGCATGTCTCGGTTTTCTCTTGACATAAATCCCTCAGGTCCCAAGATGATCACAGCCAGTCAACAACACAGGTGGTCCACACTTTTTAGGTATAAATTAGAGACATATATCATTAAAACCAGAATTAATTTTAGAGTTAGTGACCCTATGAGGTCATTCCTGATTAATTCCATTTTGATTGAGGCTGTACCAAAACACAGCAGACAAATTGGGTACGAGGGATTGATATTTTCATTTCCAGATAATACATTTTGTCGTTGTTTTCACCATCAATGTGAACTAATGTGGGACTCATAGAGCTCTCTGCATGGAAAAAGATGCCGAGAAAGTATATATTTAGTTCAGGGCAAATTTACAAGGAGGGAACAGAACACTTAATCAATCCACAAATGTGGTCACTTGACAGTCCACCTGTATTTATTATAAGCCCAGAAAATAACTACACTCAATGAGGACTTCAACAATAAAATAAGTCTACAAGGAGACTTCCATCATTTACTGGAAGGAGATGAGAATTTTTGGTAAGAAAATAACCATTTTTTTCATTTACATATCATGATGTGTGAGCTGTATACAATATTAGTAATCTGAGGGATAACAGTTCTATGAAAAAAGACAACTAACAACTGGTTTGTCTGAGTAATGCCTGATTAATAAATAGTTAATAAATTAGTAATTAGTTGATAAAAACTAAGTGGCCAGCCATTGTGGTTAAGGGAGACGTCTTTCCAAAAGCCAGTAGTTATCTGCTTCACATTTGGAAAGAAATATAGAAAAAAGAAAACACAGTGTGTCTTGAAGGTGGCCCCAGTAACTCAGCATCCTATTTTGTTTGTTCCCTTCCAGTGAGGAAGTCAAAGGCAAAATATAGAGAACAGGGCAGGAATCATTTTCTTTATGAGAGTGGAGAGAATAAAATTTTCCTTTCACTGTTCCTTATTTAGGATTTGGAAGTTTGTGAAGCGTATTGACCAAAATGGGCAGAAACATCTCAGTGTTCTGCCTACAGTCGGATTCCTCCTTGCTGTTCTGTCTAGACAGCTTTATGCACTCTAATGAGGGATAAAACCATTTTGGAATAGGCAGAGTGGGACTCTGGGTTGTTGGGTGAACTTACCCCTGAGGGACAGTAAACACAGAGGTCAGCAATATCCCCGTCTGTCTCAATCTGCCCTTATCTGACCTGGAGCAGCCTCAGAATCTAGGGAGAGTCAGGTCCCTGGAAACTAACACCACCTCAGGTACAGAGAGGCCCATGGACCTCTTGCCCATAGCCCAACAATAAACAAAAGGAAACAAAGCATTAAGCCAACATGGTCCTTGTTTTGGGCATTATTTGGCTCTTGAAATTTTCAAGTTGAGTTACCATTGCCTTTATTTCCCAATCTAACTTTTCACTAGTTCTCATATTTCTATCCTTCCTCTACTAGGGTAATTTAATAGAACTAATTATGTCTTTTAAAAGAGTTAAATAAGCAAACGACTGAAGTTCTCTTTCCATTTTCCCTTACATTGGGTCAAACAGCTCCTCGAGTTTGTCTGAAATGATACTCTTTCAGGTCTGGCTTGAGTCTTCTTTGGGGGTTATTTTTATGATGTCCCATTATACTTACTAAAGTATAATGTTAAAGTGGTGTTGTTTTATCCAATTTAAAGTAATAACTGGCAAAACATAGCATAATAGAAATTTAACACTATAAAAACCATCTCAAAATTTATCCCAAAACTTAGTTATAATTGTGGATTCTACATATGTGTTTATCCTAAGCTTTCCATATTTGATTTATTTTTCTACTTTGTGCAATTTTAATATCCGTCAGGATTGATATTTTGTGTTTAATGCCCATACTGTTAATGGTTTTCAGGTTTTAATAATTGTATAAACTTTGATAGAGAAAATAGAACAATTATCATAACTTATTTTAAAATGCAAATTAATTACTGGTATTTATAGTTCTGACTATAAATCATAGTGGGCTGGCATTGATAAACAAAATATGCTTTGCATCAGTCTATTAAGATTTTACAAGTCAAAGTTATTCAACCCCCAAAGTGCCTGCTATAAAGAAACTTAAAAGATTTTCACTTGCTATTAACCAGGTTAAAAATATAAATTAAAAAATAAAATTTAAAAATATAAGTTGCAAAGTTTAAGGTCTATAAATCCCTGAATACACAACAGAATTACCTGGAAGCTTTTTAAAAACACATAGACATCAGCCCCATAGGTTCTGATTTACTAAATATGCATAATGCTGGACTATGAAGATTATTTAAACCTCCTTAGGTGATTCTAATGAAGTCTACGGCTGAAAGACACTGCTTTGCAATGAAAATAGATAATCACACACATATACACAATAAGTTTTTACTTTTTCTTTTTGTATTTGAGATGAAATGGTACGTCCTCTCCACTCATTCAACGCCAATATAATTATTTCAACTGAACAAAATGCCAGCACTTTTATTACGTAGCTGGTCTCAAAAACCAACAATATATCTTCTTGCAGAACACAAGACAAACTACAAAAGATGAAAGAGAAATTGGGGAAAGAAGGCTAGTTTGAAGAGAAAAATGGTGTGGTAAACAATACTGGCCTGTAAATATGCAACATCCTAATTTCCTACAACCAATGAATATGGACCTTTATGTGACACAAGCGGCTCTGCATAAGTCACTAGATTTAGGACTTTGAAATGGAAAGATTAACTCAGCTTATACAAAAGGGCCAAATCTAATCATCTGGCTCCTTAACATCAGAATATTTCACAGCTGTAATCAGAGGAGCCTCTGACAGAAAGAAGCAATGTCCCTGCTTTTAACCATTTACCAGTCCAATTATTTAAATACAGGATGACCAAACATTGCATTTTTCATTAATTTGTATAAGACAGCAAAAATATAAAAACAACAATTTTATCAAATATATTCAAAAATTTTCTATGTGTAGCATATTTTAAAACGTTTAATATATGATACAATGTTACAACCTGAGTGTAGTACCTCATCTCTTTCTGAATTTGCTTTGCATACTCATCTTTCTCGGAACAATACACACTACACTGTCGTCCTGGCCTTTCCTCTTTCCTGTGGGTGGTATAACTGCAATAAAATGCCTACCCAGTAAACATAATGGTGAAGACGTCAAGGCAGGACATCCTGGTTGGAGTTTCATTTTCCTATATTTTTCAGTTATTTAGTATCTTAGGCCTAATCTAACTTGTAAATGGTTTTTTGAACCCCATTGTTTTAAGTAAATAGCAAACAAGCTCCATATTGTTTGGTCCAGAAGGTGCATAAATATTTTATACTTTTGCCCATCGAATCAATATCTTTGATTCGATGTTCATCAACCTTGTTGACACCATGCATAGAATTATTATAATCATTGACCAATATTGGAACGTTTTTAGTTTCATTTCTTCTTTCAAGTTCTATCATTTCTGTATTATGAATAGTTGAAAATAAGAGACATCTTTCTTGTCTTTCCATTTCAGTACATAGACTTTTCTTCTCTGATATGCGAACATTTGTCCCTTTTCAGTTTTTTCTTTTGCAGATCTTCTGGCACTTCCTTCCTTCCTTCTGTCTTAATCCCAAAGGTGTTCATTTTGTATTGTAAAAGAATTTCACTGAGTTCTGGAGAAGTATAAAAATCACATTTAATGTACTTACAATGAGAGTTTTTATAGATTGTAGCACAAAATTATAGGTTATTTTTCACAAATAAACAAGAATTAGTAAAGGAAAATAACCAGACTTATGGCTAGATTTAACTAGAAACAAACATAAAAGGCCACTATCACATTCTAAATAAAAACTTGTGCAAAATGGTCGATATTAAAGAAACAGACAGATGTCAAGTATCTCGTGCAAACAAGAATCAAGTGGTTGAAATGACACCTGCCCAAGAGACTGTTGGGATAATACGTAAAGCAACGCACTGCCCTGCTCCAGTGGTAAACTGTTAAGTGGTTAAGGATGGAAAAAAGAGGTCAGGAGCTAGGAATTCAGGGCTAGAGTTGCAGAAGCTGGAAAAAATGAACACATTCTTCCCTAAAGCAACCAGACAGGGAGCCAGCAACGCTGCTGACACTGTTGTTGTTTTTGAAATACAGGGGACGGCACACCAAGCTACACTCCCAGCCCTTTTTGGACTTTTTATTTTACTTTATTTTTATTATTTCCTGGAGGAAGGGGCACAAGGCCTTGCTAAATCATGAGTTGCCCAGGCTAGGCTCAAACCTGTGACCCTCCTGACTCCACCTGCAGAGGGAAAAGTGGAGGGGGCAAGAGGGGCAGGAGGAGGGACAGGGGTGTGCCACACACCCAGCTCCCTGCTGACACCTTGGGCTGGGACCAGTGAGAGACTATGACCCAGAGGACAGTAAGATTCATATTTGTGGGTTATACCTCAGTAAACATGTAGCAATTTGTTGTAGCAGCAATAGGAAAGTAGATACTGACATGATTTTTGAATCTCCAGGTCAACAGGCAGAAGTTGAGGTACAGAGAACCTTATGCAGAGTAAGGAAATTGCACCTTGAAGAACTTTCAACTACAGTAAACTGAGCTAGAACCCCAGTGCTGCTTTGAAATCCATGTGTTTGTGCAGAGACGGTGCCACCCTGACCCTGGGCTGCTCATAACCAAGGAATGGGAGGGTAGATACTGAGGCAGACAGGTTCCCGGGTGACATCAGGCTCTTCTGGCTGCACCTTTGGCTTGAGGATGCTGTAATGGCCCAGTGAACCTACACTGTCCTGTAGTCAGAGATGTTTCCACTAAAACTTTCTTCCCTCCTCCCTTCACTCCAGGACCAGCATACAATTTGAATACAAAATAAAAATACAGCGATTCTGGTTCAAACATTCTTAAGAATTTCAAGACAGCAACAGCAATACATCTCAGGTCAGATTGCTATAACAAAATACCACACACTTGAGGGCTTAAAAAACATTTATTTAAAACAGTTCTGGAGGCTGGGAAGTCCAAGGTCAAGGTGCTGGTAAATCAGATGACTGATGAAGACCTATTTCGTAGTTTGCAAACCACTGTTTTGTCATTATATGGTCACATGGCAGAGAGCAAATCAAGCTTTCCTAGCTCTCCTATAAGAACACTAGTTCCCTTTGTGAGGATTATACTCTTGTGACCTAAAATTACCTCTAAGTACCCTACCTTCTAAGACCTCATTAGGTGATAGAACTCTATCTGAATTTCAAGACTACACAAAGAATCCATAACACAAAGAATTAAACTAATAGTTCTAACCATACAGCCTTACATATATGCACAAGTAGCTCACTTATGAAGTTGGCCTTTGTTTCTTCTAGCAAAATCTTACACATCTAATGTCAGTTTGGTATCTGCTTGGAATACCCCAACTAAGAGGCCTCTCTAGTGTTTTCATCCTATAGCTCTTTTGGGTATCAAAATCACACTGAATTTCACTCTGCCTTTTCTAGCCTTTGTTGATATAGTTTTAACTTTATTTTACTGACTCAAGTTAATTTTCTGTTCAGTTTTGAAGTTTGCTTTTACTGCAACGCATAATATATACTAGGTTTAGGATGCATTATGGGGTCTTTAGCCAGGCTGTTTGGGAAAAAAATTGTTAGGAGATGCAATTATAACATTTTATCCAAAAATAAATACCACAGCAAAAATGAGGCAGAATATTCATAAGAACATTGTTTCATTTCTAATTTAAAGGAGCGGAAAAGAATTTAAGGCCTGCTTAAGGGAAAGGTCTAAAGCTGTCTCTTTCTGCTCCTATTTAAAATTCCAAGCACAACTGTTTTGGAGGGAAGGTGTTTTCCAAATAGTTGACAGTTTTAAGTATCAGGGCAGAGCTCTGCAACCTTTAGCAAACTCTCTGGGCCTCACCATACTCAGCAAATTGGACCCCATGTACACTCTGAGATCCCTTTCAGCAATAAAATATTTTGAAGTCACTAAAAACACAGGATTTAGTCAGGCCTTTTGAGTTTTACAACATGATTATATATTCATCCTCACTACATATTCTGTCTCGAAAGTACATAATTTTTCAGGTTTTTCCAAAGGAATTTATTTGCTTACTATTCCTGTCATTAGGATTTTGTCATGGAGTTATAGGAGAGATAAATAAACCAAAGTGGAGAATGTAGTTGCTAGAATGTTCCAGTGCAGTCCAGGTCCTCATAATTTGTTAGTAACAAGTTCTGGACTGAAATGGGAGTCCCTGACTGTCTACCTTATTTCCTTATGTGTATAGTGCTGTCCAGATTAGTGTAGTTTCCATTTGCTATAACAAAATACCTAATGCTGGCTACCTTATAAAGAAAAGAGGCTTATTTGGCTCATGGTTTAGAAGGTCTAAGAACATGATGCCAGCATTTGCTCAATTGTAGAGAGGGTCCTCTTGGCTACATGACATCATAGTGGATGTCATGATGCTGGGAATGTGCATGAATGGAAGAGATGACGGCAAAACAGGGAGCCAGACAGCGAGGACAGGTCAGTCTTGCTCCTTTATACTATCTCTCTCACTAACTGAGGTCTGACAAGAACTATGTCAATCCCTTCCAAAGGCAGTGTTCCCAATGACCCAGCTACTGTGCATAGGCTCTGTCACCTCCCAACATCAACACCCTGAGAACCAAGGCTCCAATATATGAACCCTTCAGAGACTCACTCAACCCATATCCAAGTCACAGCACTGCCTCTCACACTTTGTCATTATAAAGAGCTGAGTTATAGCCTGCAAACAAATTAATGGATTAACGTTTGTCAGTTTAATATTATTTCCTCTCATAGTGCCCATATCTGACCAAAACTCTGGATTCTCAGGACAAATAGTTTGGCTCCTTCAAACGGATGTTACTTAAATATTTGCCTAACAGTGATATAAACTGAGCACTGTAGGTAAGAGTTGAATCAACAGACCCCCCCACCGTGTAGACCAAAAAGCTAAAGGTAACAGAACCACTTTTCTTGCATTTGCCAGGCAGGTGCTGGTGCTGCTGAGCTACATCCCCAGCCCCTAAGAACAGGTCTTACTGTATCACATTTTGAAACTCTAGATAATTTGCTGCAACAGAAATGCTAATACCAACAAAGAACATTTAATTTTATGTCAGGCCTATGCCAGCTCTGACAATTGTGCAAACCTCTTTTCTCTTAGCCAGGAACTATAATATTTTATGGGCTGATGATCCTACCCCAAACTAGCTGAGTTTATCAGAAAAACTATATAAAGACTCTAAATACTTAAGAAAGTCCTCAGGGCAATAGTATACGATAAACAGTTAAAATATTCATATCTTGGAACAGTCAATGGTGGCACTATAAAGACTGCTCCATAGGCAAAGAGTGACCCAACAGATCCCCACCCTGTTAACCAAAAAGCTGAAGGTAACAGAACCACTTTTCTTGGAGCCCCTGTGACAATCATCTGTTGCTATGGTTGATAGTGCCTTGATGCTCTAGGTAAGCCCCAAGGCACAGAACAGTAACTTTTGCTTTCTTACGAATCCCAGCAGAAATGCCAGACCATGTGCCCTATCTCCTCAGTGAGTCTTCAAATTGGAATGTACAGAGTAAATGAATTGAAGAAAAGAAAAAGTTCAAAGTGCAAAGCAAGGAAAAGAGAAAGAAGGAAGCCTCTGAGCTTTACCTACCTACTTTTACTGACTAGTGTTTGACGTCACCCAGGAAAAAGGAAGGGATGAGACGCAAGAGAAACAGTTCCAATCTCAGTAAGAAAGCAAGCAGTGCGCTGAACCACAAGACAATTTGTTCCCAGGAGTAGAACCAAGGCAAAGTCAGTGAAGGATTACGTTGTGGGAACCCTAATGATAAACACACTTAGCATGAAAGAAAGAGCCCCATCCCCAATTCTGTGGTCCAAAAATTGAAAACGGGGTGATGTAATTCTTAGAAACAGAGTAATTTAGGCTGCAGCTCAGTATTAATTGGACCCCTGCTTGGTGCCAGGTGCTGAAGACAGTCTGTGCCCTTGCATAGCGACTTTCTGGAGGGAGCACACTTTCTCAGAAGGTGACAAGGACAGGAGAGCTGGTAGGACTGAGGACAATTTCCTGTAGGAAGAGGATCTTTCCGCTTGGCTGTGGATAACAAGTACAAATTAGGCAGTTGGTGAGGGAAACTGAGTGTGGCAATAAAATTACTATGTGGGTTAAGAATAAATATCACTGCATAATGTACATGAGATGGTAAGCAAATGCTCGATTGAGCAGACACAAAGGGAAAGACTTAGAGTTACATTTTTTAAACTTTTGTGAAGTGCTGGCCCTCATGTTTCATGTCTAAGTGTCATAGAGATTCCACGTGCAGCCTGAAAGCCATTTGAGGAGAGCCTGTTGTCACTGTCATTTTACAGAGGATAAATCCCGTGAACAGTGTTTTGCCCAAGGTTATACAAGCAAATCTAGCTTCCATATCAGAATTCATTTCTCTGGAGTTCTGACCCTGATGATAACTGCCTAACAAACATGTTCCTGAAGTGAAATCCCTGGAAAAACTTGTTCTGGAGTTTCTATTCTATGCTAAGGTTAGTGCTGGACATGCTGGGTAAACAGAGTTATACAAGTTTCTTACTATAAGGCTTCTCACAACCTTAAAAATGATTATAAATACTGTGAAATGAAGGTTGTAAACTGTTTTTCCATTAAAGTCATGCAATCCCAGAACTCTTATGTTGGTCTCTCAGACTATGAGTAACACAGTATATACTGGAAAATGCTGTATCATGATGCACTGAATTAAACAAGAAATTAGAAAAATTCAGAGTATGGCCTAAGAAATACAAATGTGAGGATGAAGAATTATTATAAGAAGAATATTCAGTAAATAATTTACTTGGACTAACTGCCATTAAGCAAAAAGGGGTTGATGCCACACTCCCCCACAAAAAAACCTAGGCAACCTTAAGTCTCAATAAGTATACTTCAGTATGGAGAATTCAGATATAAATCATGTTTAGAGATAGCATGCAATGTAAAATCTGACAATGAAAAGCCTGTTCACATCTGATAAACAACTGATATCTGACATATGCAAGGAACTGTCACAGCTCAACAATAAAATGAACAAGCCAATTTAAAAATGGTCCAAAAAGTTTAAAAGATACTTCACCAAAGAATATATTCAGGTGGCAAATAATCACATGGAAAGATTTCCATATTGTATGTCACAGGGAAATGCAGATTAAAGCAAGAGTAAGAATCCACAGCACCATTGTTAGAATGGCCAAAATCCCCAATTCTGACAATACCAAATGCTAGCAAGAATGTGCAGCAATCAGAATTCCTATTCATGGACTGATGGGAATGCAAAAGTGGTATAGCCACTGTGGAAGACAATTTGGTAGTTTCCTACAAAACTAAACATATTCTTACCATATGGCCCAGCAAATCTTTCCCTTTACCAACAGGACTTATAAATACAAATGAGCTGAAAACACAAGAACGTGCACGTAAGATTCATAGCAGCTTTATTTGCAATCACCAAAACTCAGGATTAGCTGACATACCCTTCAGTGGGTGAATGGATAAACTACAGTACATCTAGACAATGGAAAATTATTTAGTGTTAAAAAGAAATGAACTGTCAAGCATGGAAACACAGAACCTTAAATCTATAATGCTAAGTGAAACAAGCCAATCTTAAAATGCTACATAAGCATTTATTTCCAACTATATAACATTCTGGAAAAGGCAAACTATGGAGACAGTGAAAAAAATATCAGTGAGTGCCAAGGGTTGGAGTTTGAGTCCATAGGAAGAGCACAGAGAACTTTTAAGGCATTGGAAATCTGTGTGTGATAGTCCAAGTCATTGCCTGAATCTGTCAGTTGCTTTTAAACATGTAAATGCCTCCCTCCCCAACTGTAAATGCGTATGTTGTATTTTCCCTGCAATTCTTTGTATTTCTTTGGAAATGGAATGTGGCATAAACAGTAAATGGCATAAAATAGTATGTATTTCACTGTTCATTAAGCGAATACCAATTGGTATTTATCACGTTGTAGAAGACACAGTGCAAAACACTGAGAGAGATCTAAAATGACTATGACATGCTATCTGCTTAATGACCTCACAGTCAGACAGAGTGGCACAGACAGAAGAAACCACGGTGTAAGAAACTGAGCAAAACAGCAACAGGAGGAAAGCCTAGGCATGATGATTTTCTTCTGAAAAAAAATGAACTGTTACTGGGATGATGGAGACTTAAATGTAAAGAGCAAGCACCAAGGTCTTTATGCTCAGCCATGTCTCTCTAATATGTGAGGTTGGTGTGATTTAGCATTGGTATTGTCTGCTCTAAGCACCAGTTCTATAAGCATGTGTGATTGGTACAGACTCATCAAATTTTACACTTAAGGTATTCATCTTTAATCTACTCTTTAATAAACTGCGTGCTTCCCTGATGTGAATCTTCTGCACTGCCTAAAGCCTAGGACACACACTGCTTTGCTTTTATACCACATCGCCAAAGCCAATTTAAAAAAAATTTGATTTAAGCTTTAAAAAAAATCTTCCCTCCTGCACACATGATGCCAATAGAGAGCATTGTTGCAAATTACTCTTAGAATCAATGTTCTCTTTCACTATGATTAGCTCACCGGTGCCACATATTCTGTGGATCATTAAGGCAAAATTTCCAAAACTGCAAAAATAATGAAAGAGGCATTTGAAGGTACAGCAAGTAAATAGGTAGTTTTTATTTTCCTAAGACAATCTGCAGCCGCTCACCAAATTCTATTTTGAAACAGAATTTCAGTGCTTGGGGAAAAAAAGCTAGCAACTGAGAACCATTATTTATAAAAGTCTCTATAAATGGTATTAAAGATGTCAAGAATGTTTTATCTGCTAACTTAAAACTTGTCTCAGACAGAAATAAAAATGGCTGCAGAGTCAACACATGCCTTTCGTGTTAGTGCTGCCTTTGAGAGCACCTGGGATAAGGTTATACGTTGAGTCAGAAAATATGTAATTCATGGGGCAACTGCAAAAGCCACTAGACAGGAAGATGGATGGACTGAACATTTACTGTGCCACCAAACAGCTAATGTTCAGGTAAACACCTCTGAAGAAAACAAAATCCAGAATTGTTTCAGTTACTCTCTGACCACCTCCTGCATGTGGTGTGAGCAGCCATTAAGGGGATGAGGTCTCCTCCAGAATAGGGCCCAGCTGCAGCACCTGTGGGAGGTCACATCCTCCCTCCCACGTTTTTAAGTGCAGTTTACTCAAGACCACCTGTTACGTAGAAACTACTACTAGGAAGAGTCAGGACTCAAATTAGGTCTATTGACTCTAAGGTCAAATGATTCCAAGGTCTCAAAACTGCTATGCTATGCCACTTCCTAGTTTTAAAACACCTTTTTTGCCCTCTAACTAGAAAGAGGAATAAGAAGAGGAAGAAGGGCATATAATTCATTGTGATCCATAATGATTTCTTCAGATTCCTGCTCTGGGTTTTGATCAGTCATTCAATGGGAGAACACTAAATCTTCTGAGCACACCACTCTCTAGACTGTTACCTTCCAAACTATTCCATCTACGTGGGTGGTCATACTTCCTATACCTGTACCCCAAGTGCTGCATGAACATATGTGCATGTGTGAGTGTGCACATCCACGTACACAGCACACATATGAATATGATGGGAAGAATTCTGGAGATAGCAAAAGTGGGAGAAGACAATCCTCAGGATTTACCTATTTGGTTGTTCATCCACAAGAAGCTCAGGCAACTTTTCTAATTTAACCCCTTGTTTTGAGTTCTCACTTCCATCCATAATGAACGTGGTATCCCGTGAAGGGCCATTCTGTGTTATTTTGGGGGAAAAGTCATTTCATAATTAAATGACGATTAGGGCTTGTCTGAGCCTAGTATGCCACGCAAGCCGGCTGTGGTATTTGGCTGTGGTACATGGAAGCATAAGTCTGTGTGTCTCCAATCACAGTCAAGGCTTGAACAATCCTAGGATATTGTGATGCTCCCGGGCAAGATTACATCAGCTGAAGATCACATCCCAGTTCCGCGAGAACCAAGTAGTTGTAAAAAAAGGGTTTCACCTTGGGAAAAGGACAGATTCTTTATTAACCTGCCATCTCTCCCCACCATTGTCATCAACATGAAAAATCTTCATTAGCCTATGACACCACCACCCTCTGAGTTATCCCAGAATCCCCTCACCATTTTCTCCAATGTGAGTGTAGTCAGTAAATGTGGAGGTTCTGGCTGCCGCCTGGCCTTCTGCTCCCCATGACCAACTGGCCATCGAGAGCCCCTGTTGCATGGCCTTTTGTCCTTTGCTCTTTCTCTTTGCCATGCACCACAACACCTTGCAGTAGACTGGGGTCCACGGCAGGGGTCCTCGATAATATCTTATTTGATTTTCCTTACTTATTCTCTAAGAACTATGCCAATGTTTGCATGTTATACTTTATTAAATAGCCATAATTTGATAGTGTAGTGGTACACAAAAGTTTAAAAAACAAATTTGTTATAAACAATGAAACCTAGCACAGCATCTGTTAAGAATTGAGTTCATTTACCCCGTTGTTGTGCATTTTCATTTTAAAACACTGGCCTTCTGGGTTACATTTGCTTTAAGTGTATTTTACATTTTACATTCCCTTATAAATCAATACAGGGCATACCTTCATGTGTATACACGGAACACATATACAATGTAAGTCTAGGTTAAGACTTTTCAAAGCTACACATACAAAATCAGTGTGTGTGGAATTAAAAGGCATTACACACCAAATGAAAAGAACTACAGCATGAAACACTGTTGGCATGTACCCTGCCTGTGAATGCAAAACCAAGCACATAGCCATTGTATCTGCAGATTGCTTCACTTTCTCTCACTCCTTTAAAATTAAAGTTCCCTCCACTTGTTGGATAACTAATAATACAGTTCTTTAAAAAATAATTTTCTAAATAATAGTAAATGTATATGTTCTTGGCTCTAGCCCACCAAGTATTACAAAGCTTTTAATAAGAAACAATCATACTTACCCAACATAAAGTATGAATTGTTCAAACAAGCATGATTATGCCTAAATGTAAATAAATACTGCCACCTTAGTGAACTGTAACCTTTGCCGTTATTATCTCAGTGGTAAAGAGAGGTCATTTGCTCCCTCCTCTAAATTTCTTAAACTGCTTTCAAATATTCAATAAAAATGTCATGTATTAGTTTTGGCACTTTATTTTGAAGTGCAATAGTCCTATTTTCATTTCTTTATCTTCCATAAAGCTCCATCTGAAAATATTATGCATGCATATGTCAACATAGATCCTCATAAGTAACTCATTAAAATAAAGTCCCTTGGAAAACATTTGCCAGAATTGTGCAAAACTGGGATTTATAAGACGGGATCTTCTAGTACAGCCATTCAAGTATTTTCTGTACTGGGTGAGAAAAAAATAAGGCCTGTAGTAGTTTATTTTTCTTAAGTTTATCAATGGTTAATTTTCTAAAATGCTATTCCAGAACCTCAAACACCTCAATTTCCTTAATTCCTATTTTCCCAGCATTGTAATGTTTCTAAAGTTGGGATTATTTTACAAAGAATACATACTTTTTTAAAAAGTCATATTAAATTGATGTCAGATGTAAGAAGCGATAAAGATTTAGAACCACAGACATATAGTAAAAGTTATATATAGAGGTCTGGGACTTACTCTGGCATTAAAAATCAGAACTTCCAGGTTACTCAGCATAACTACACCAAGAAATCTACTTCTCTAGGAAAGGCGGTGGTGTGGGGGTGTATTGTTTAACCACCTTGCTTTTACTGATACATGTTCAGGAAAGACATTATCAATAGTTAATTCATTCATATATTTCCCCATCCTTCAAGAAAATTATAGGAGGTATATTTAAAAATAGATCAAATTCCATTTAAAACTTTCAAAGTCACAAGGATTCTATGCACAGAAATTCCTGCAAATAACAATTGGAATTGGAAAGACAGTCGCAGTCTGAGAGAGTGATACATCTTACAGAAGGACATGTGTAGAGACAAAATACTGCGGGGAGTCCCAGGTAAAGGCAAGGGCACACAGAGCAACATAATGTCCTGCCTTAGCTCCTCATTTCCCTACCCCAGAGCCTAAGTGTTTACTGTAGTAACAGACTTAATGTATTTCCTTAGCATTAAGGAATGCAAATTTAGGCAGCTTGGTTTTGTAAGAAAAATCTAAATTCAGGAAGATCAGGAGAAGAAAAAAAATCAAAAGGTCATTTGCTTATGTCTGTAAAAGTTGTCTTATCATCAAGGTGATCTCTCTAAAGCAGATGTGTGTCTAAATATAATGAAAATGCTTTCTCTGTCATCCCCCAAACAACATATTTTTGTTGTTGTTGTTAAAAGTAACAGCCTAATCATAGAATGCTCAGTGACTGCTACGTATGGATTAATGGTTTGACTGTAGCTAGTGGTTCAACTAGTTCATGTGTTAACATTCACATTACAGGATGGGCCAGACAACCTTATCCTATAAATCAACATTACAGACAAGAGGAAAGTCAGGCTTTGGGAAATATAGCTTTGTAGGCTTTAATAAGTTAAGAAATATTGATAGAAGCATGGAAAGTCTCTCCGGGACTCAAATAATTGTCTAGTCTAGGTGCCACAAGCATTGGAAATTTGGTATTAATAATGGAGAGAATACTCCGTGTAAAGTTAAACCATCAGATTTAAATTATACTCTGCAATTTATTGCCTGTGACTTGGACCTACTGCTTCTGTTAGCCTCGATTTCCTTATCTGAAAATTGGGAACACACAAGTCCATTTATGATGGGACTGTTGGAAGCAATCCTCGATACTTGTGTGTGAAAATACCTACGAAGCTACTCTGCTATCAGATCACGGTTCCACTCAGAATCACATTACCAGGAGCATCATCCTTATCAACATCTCCACCAGTATCTCTGCGTAAATTTTTATGGTGTCTGTGCTGGGCATGGTTGAAAATATTTGAGAGAAACTTTTGTCATCAAAAAGATAAATGTATTATACAAAAATCAATTGTCAATATTTTGCTAAGTCAGAAGTAATATTTTACATAAAAAGCTAGAGCTTTTGAGGAACGGGGTTGCAGACCAATTCTTATGTCTTCCTGAAGCATACAGCAGACACCCAAAATGGGGTAAAATAAATGGAGGAAAAAACCCATCATTCTCATAAGCTTTTGAACTTTCACATTATATAACACCCACCACTTAGCTCTTAGCTTTTTTCTACATTACTTTGCAAAAATAATTTTTTTTTACTCAAGTCAATTACAACATAGAAATGACTGGCTTGGAAATACCAAGTTGCTTTGAGTTCTTGACTTGCTCGCGTCTAGGACAAGCAACCCAAATTCATGCTGCAGCAAAATGACGAGTCCGTGCTTGTCAGGACATTGGCACGATGGATGAAAGTGAACCCTATTGTACTTGAGCACTGAGATCAGAAGGCAGCACTATAGTAAGAATAGTCATATTTAAGAATAAAATCTACAAGCCAGTGCTGTCAATATTTTTTTTATTTTAATGGGATGCATCAATTCACCAATTCACATATTTTATTAACTTGAAATAAGCTTATTTTAAAACATTAACACTGTAACTTCTGCCTCTAGCATCCCTAGAAATGATTTAGGAAATCAGAAGCCTAATTATATGTCTGAGTAAAAAACATGCCCAGAAGTAGCACAAACTGTACATGAAGAAAGTAGCAACTGTCACTTATCACAGAAAAGCCTCAGTTTGAAGAAATTATGGAAAAAAATTTACTAAGTTGTAGAGTTTTGGTAAATTTAAGTCAAGTTCTGACTCCTTATTTCACGATTCCATCATTCAGTACGCATATTAATGTTTTCAGAACAGTGTCTGTATTTGTGTGGTAGCCAGATTTCCCTACTTCAACAATAGTGATTTGGTGTAAAGGTGTCAATTCTTGTAATGGACCAATCAATTAGGACATTCATGGTGAAACAACTGCTCTTGAAGTTAGAAGGGTCACCACAAAGAGTCAACAGTGCTAGAGTGTGTGTAACTTGTCATTTCCGCTGTCAAAATGACAAAACTATTTTGCTCATGAATAATCTCTAAAGAGCACCACTGTGCTTTAGAGCCTTGCCAACTTGGTCCAAGCACTGCGAAAATAGAACTTTGAGAGCCCAGTTTCAGACTTTAGGGCAGGGGAGATGGTGGGAAATGTGGAGCTGAGTCTAATTTTTTTTTTAAAGGTACAAATGCTTCTCAATCAAAAACTACACACTCCAGAACCTTGATCACTGGGCTAGATTTTAAAAATTGTGGCTTCAAGAAATACAATTCTTTTTTTAATTTTAAAAGTAAAAGAACAAAAACACTAACAAACATACACACAGTAGCACAAGAGCAGTACAAAAACCAAACTATAGATAAGGTAGCAGGGGATCAACAATGGTTGCTGTATTACACGTTGATAACTTCAAAGTGTATACTCAGGACAATACAAACAGACATACAAGGTTGATCAAACAACTAATCGTCGATTGTTCCCCACATCAAAATGACATGAGACAATAGTGCAACCATGTCAGCCATCCTGCACATACATACATACCTACACAGCTATCCCCCTCTTCCTCCTCTCCTTCCCTTCATCCCGATTGCTCTCTACCCTTGAGCCATCTCCCTTCATACCTCCCGATCTATATTCTCACCTCCAGGTTCCTATACTAATGATACTATACGCTGTTTGCACATGCACATCTGGTTTACCTCACTTACGAGTATGGTCTGTAATTGTGACCATTTGCCTATAAAAGCCCCTAGATTGTCTTTCTTCACAGCTGAATAATATTCCATTGTGTAAAAATGCCACAGTTTTTTAATCCAGTCCTCTGTGGATTGACATTTGGGTTGTTTCCAAGATTTAGCTATTACAAATTGTGCTGCTATAAACATGGGTGCACATATATCACAGTGATATGTTTTCAGATCTTCTGGGAAAATACCCAGAAAGGGAATAGCTGGGTTGAATGGGACCTCTAGACCTAGTTTTCTGAGGAATCTCCAAACCGATCTCCACAGTGGTTTCACCAGTCTGCATTCCCACCAGCAGTGCAGAAGAGTTCCTATAAGAAATACAATTCTTAAAGACTTCTCGCCATTAAGAGCTGCTGTTTGGTGGATGTGACATGAAACACCAGCATTTATTCCACTGCAGTGTGAGAGGCAGGAGCTCACTTTAACTGTTTGTGTATCTGGGTTGGCTTTACAGATAACGATCAATTCAATGGCATTTTAGAAATTTAATTGTGTCTAATCCCCAGTGTCTTACTCTACATCTCCTTATTAATACAACAGGATACACGTGGCTGTGGGTGACCTCCTACTGGGTTTGCTCCCACTGCTCTAGTTGCCTGCAAAGTGCAGCTGCTCTGGGAGTACACGGGATGCTCCAAGGGGAAAATACTTCATCAGGCTTTCCTGAGTTTAACTCTCAGAATTTCTTGAGCATTTGCAGATTTGTTTTCAGAAGTATTTTGGTATATAAGTAACAAAAATACACATTGAGATACTGATTTCTAAAGTGCTTTCCAAAAACTACGTCCAATATTTTTCAAACATACAACTTTTATGCAATGTATTTTTGTTAATTTTTGTAAAATACTTACCCCTCCCTCCAGCAGGCTCTCTAAAATTCTCATGAGTCATCCAATAGCAAATAAATAGTAATTAGGCCTTCATTTATTTCCTTCATTCCTTCCTTTGGTTTTTCTTCCTTTCTTTTTATTTTTTATTTTGTTTCTCAAAGTATCTGATACTTTTTGCTTCTTCAATACAGTAACTATTTTATACCTAATTTTCATTTAAAACAAAAAATAGAATGGCTAACAACCACATAAAAAGGCGTTCAATATCTTGCACCATGAAAAGCAAAAATAAACTACCTCTGAGATGATATTCTTTAAGATCAGAAAATATAAAATAAATTGCTGGAATGTAGTGTTAGAGAAAGTGGCACTCTAATACATGCTTAATGGTGCAGTTCTTTCGAAGATAGCCATTTCTCCCTGACACACGTATAACTTCTGATCCTGTAATTCTAAGTTTTAGGATCTATCTTACAAAAATTGAAAAATTGTGGGATGATATATGCACAATAATTACCATATATTGAAAATTGTTGATTAAATTATGGTAGAGCTATACAACCAGGAAACTTTTTAAAACAATCAAATAAATCTATATTTCCACAACAAAAGGGAATAAACAGTAGAATAACACTAATAGTATGATCTCCAATCTACAAATACACACAGACATAAGGATTTTCAAATCCACTTAATGGGCTGCCTATATTAAAATTTAGGCACAAATTTCTCAAATTTGATGCTTCCAGTTTAACCACTGATCTTTCCCCCAACGTCATCCCCTAGCCTACTGAGTGGCACCTCTACCCAGCTGTTCATTTAAAAAAACAGAAACATGAAGAAATGATCTGTTAATTAGTTTAATTGTGCTAATCATTTCACAATGGATACATATACCAAAATATCACATTGTACATTACAAACACATGCAAATTTAGCTGTCAGTTAAACCCCCAAATAAAGCTGGAAAAACACAAAGAAATTAAAGAAACCTCTCCTCATATTTCTCACCTCCAATCCAATCCTGAATCTGTCTAAAATGTGCCTACTTCTCACTGTCTCCATTGTCACTGCCTTTGTCTGAGCCTGAGTCATTTCTCACCAGTTGCAATAGCTCTACCTGACATCTTATCTTCCCTTGCAAATTTCTAATACATTTTATATGCTTTTTAACATATAATTTGAGGTACGTGTCTCCATGCATTCTGGGTCACTACCTTCTCTTTGCACTTTGAGAAAACCTATCCTTTTTTCCTTGGCCTACACTGCCTGCAATATCTCACAACTTTTCCAGCATTATTTTGGTAACAGAAATAATCTTTCTCATTCAGGTTTCAAAAGCACTCTGTAAGAGACATGATAAGAAAAATTACTCTGAAGATAGTAATTTCTTCCCTCAAGATCTACTTCAATGTGATTCTTGCCAGTTATCTGCAATAGCATTCTTAGAGCTTCCCTGCAATTCTTAACTCCCTTCCAATGTACAATATTCTCCAAAGCGTATCAAGAGAAATTGTTTTCCAGCAGTGATACAACCATGATATTCCCCTGCCTATGAGTCTCCAGTGGACAGTGCCTATCTGATCCACTTTCCACTGTCATTGAGAGGCCACTGTCTCCTCAATGTTTGTACTTTATCCAGTGCCCTCTTCTCAGTTGCCCACATGGACTAATCTCTTTCTCATCTTGGAACTTTACCTGTGTTCTCTACCTGAAACACATTCCCCTCCACGCTTTATATACCTGGCCCTTTCTTTTATTTTCTGTCTTGATTTTAATGTTGCATCTTCAGAGAGGTCAGTGTTGGTCAGTAAGTAGACTGCTGCTCTGTTTCTCATTAGACTAAACTCATTTCCTGCCCATGACTTGTAACAAGTTAGAATAGTTTATTTGTTTGTGGTCTGTCCCCTCTAGAGGCACACAATGTGCCAAAATACACAATAAAGATCAATGAATCAGAAAGATCTCTTAGCACGTAAAATCAGGTCCTCAACTTAAGGGGACAGGCTAGAAGAGATAATAAGAAGGGTAACTCCAGGTCAAAGAGAGAAATGGTGGAACTGGGCAAAAGCCATGATGAGTTCTGGAAGACTGAGAGAGGCGCTTGGGACCTACGGGGTAAATGAGGAAGGAGGGGGGCCATGGAGTCTACCGGGGGACACGGAGGTCAAAAGACAGTTAAGACCGGACAGGGAAGGACTAAGGTTTTTCTTGTCCTTAAATACAGGCCAACCGTAACAAGTTTAAAAAGAGGAAAGTAAAAAACCACATTTATGATATAGATGGAATAACAGGAGAAAAGGCCAGTGGCTACTTTCTAAAGGACAAATTTGTAGTCCCAACTCTCCACATACATAAAATAAAGGTACACAGAATCACTCAAAACATTAGAGATGAAATAATGATAATTTTAATTAAAGTTAAATATAGCTGGGGATATAGCTCAGCAGACACATCACCTGCCTGGCAAGCATGAGGTCCTGAGTTTGAGTTCCCGTACCAAAATAAAACAAAAATAATAAAGCTAAATGTATAAGAAAATGGGATATAAATGTTTCATATAAATTCAAATACATTTGGAAGTTAAACTTTTTTTGCAGTACTGGGACTGGAATTTCAGATTTGTGCACACTCTAAACAAGTACTCTGCCAGTGAGCTATATTTCTAGCCCTAAACTCTTCTTCAGTAATATAATTCTAAGAATGTTAGCTAATTTTCCCAGGAACCAGTGCCAACATCATGCGAGATAAAAGTTAGTGCAGCTAGGTTATAGGAACAGGAGTAGAGTCATTTGCCCTAAGTAATAAAAGTTTTTTTAATGTATGGATTACAATCCACATATTACTTTGGTAAATTTTATATACTAAGGTTGCGAGGTTTATGGAAAGATAAAAATATTTCAAGCACATGAACGAAACTCATGAAACTGAAAAGGTCTTTAAAATGTTGAAAATGGGAAATGTAGAGATTCACCCTGTCTTTTAAAGGGAAATAAATGCAGTAAACCTGAAAAAGTCACTTTTTTTCAAAGCACAGGGTTTAGATATGACCTGATTTGACCTCAAATTCCATTGGACATTCTGTTACAAAGTAATCAGAAATACACAGTGTACTTGTTCAATTTGTTTATACTATGTAAAATTGATTTTTTTCTTTAATACTAAAATTTGGTCCATCTGTTGGGAAAACAGAAAATGTTCTAAATATATACAAAGAGTGGAAATGCTTCATTCCACTGGCTGTATCCTGTGGTATATGCATTTTCATCAGTATGTTTGTCTTGTAGACAAAATGAATATCAGATGGTGGTTTTGAAAAAGGGCAGACCTGACATGAGGTGATTAGTTTCAAAAACAGATTTTTATTCTTGATAAATTATTACCAAATACAGTCATCTGTTGATTGAGGATATAAAACAGATTGGTCATACTACAACCCACAGTTTAAATGAAAAACGGAAATAATAAGTTTATTTAACATGGTCTTGCATTAGGTTCCCAGCAGTGTAAATCTAAGGCAAATAATTAGATTTCCAATTGAAAGATATACATTTGTTAAGCCAGACATTTCCTGAGGTCATCTATTTCTCTGCTGGCTAGACTCACCACACTGGCAATGTATATAGGTCGCTTTCACTCAGAACTTCATACTACTACACCTTGTACATTACCCTGATCAAACCCCCATGGTAGTCTGATTCAGGGATAACATGGGGCTGACTGTGGTGGCTTCTGGTTGCAAATCAGACACTAGCTGTAAAGAAAAGTAGTGTCTTACTTTTTTTAAAAAGTCCAGTGGTAAGGATAAGGGAATTTAACCAACTTTACGTAGAGACAACTGGTAAGGAAAAACAAATCAAACTATACCAAGTACATGGGATAACAAATACAGCGTTCAAAACTCTTAAATTATCCACTCTTCTTTTTTTTCAGGGAGACCACTTAATTTTATGGTGAAAGATAAAAAGTTAAAAGACAACTGCCCTGATCGATAGTATGCCCTATTTTTATAGAGCACACTCTCCATCCCTCCTCTTCCCCCTCCTCTATTTCCTCAGTAATTTACAGCTCTGCTACGTAATGTCTCTCTGGGGAACAAAGAATCCCATTACTGATGATTCCTGTGTGTGGACTTCAGCTCTGTAAATCACTAGTCTGAGTCCTCTAGCAGATTTTAAATCCCTGTTTGAGTTGGGCGAGGACAACTTGCAAATTGGTAGGCTCAGAAGTAGAGGAAGGAAGTAGAGTTTGATATTTGAATAAAATCCAGGAAAAGAGCTTATCACAATTTGTGCTTTTGTTAACTGCCCCCAGTCACTACATTTTCTGCATACAGAACAAGGGTATGGGCAGCAGGAGACAGCAGGAATCTAAGACAATGCACACAAAACAGATTCCCTTCCCAGTTGAACATTCCCAAGAGAATCTAACAAGCTCGTCAAAGTGTATCAGAAATATAAAGTGGCCTGGCCTAATGCTTCCTTGGAGGAAAGATTGTAAATGAGCTAGAGCACCTTGAAAATAGGCAATGAACTATAACAAAGATGGGTGGGTGGGCATTATTTCTAACATAAACTTCTGAGAATTAGACCTCTCCTGGGGGAATTTTCTTTTCACAAGGCTTCACATGCTCTTCTTAGTCAAAAAAGGAAACATTCTCTAGAAATCCATGGATGGGTTAGAAGAAATTTGAGGGATTACTCAACATTTTTGTGTAATGTGGATCACATTTAAAATAATGTTTAAATCAGGCATGGTGTTGCATGCCTATAAGCCCAGCACTCAAGAGGCTGAGGCAGGAGGATCATTGTGAGTTTGAGGCCAGCCTGGGCTACAAGGCCAGCCTGAACTTCAGAGTGAGACCCTTTCTCAAAAACAAAAACAAAAACAAAATAAAATAAATTTAAAAATAGTGCTTAATAATTATAACAAGTAGAATACACAGCATAGCTAATTATATAAAAACTTAATTTGTAATGAGTATAACTATGTACATTACATACAAACACTGATCACACTGGAAAAGAGATTCTAATTTTCCATTTTGAAAATCTTACATAATATAGTTTCCAGTATTCATCATAAAAAAACAAGTTGTTTCAAGTTAAACAAACTGCTACTGAAATACAATAAAATGAGAAGAATAGAAACAGAGAGAGCAACTCAAAATTTTCCAATCAGATAGTTTCTGATGGTCAGTTCTATCTAAAAGCCAGTAATGAGTTTACTGGACTAAGGCATTCATGGTTTGTTTTCATCAATATATGAGATCTCCCTCTCTTCAATTCAGCAAAGTTTGTGTCAGTTGGTCCCAAACCAACACTTCATTTTCTCCCCTTTTCCTAATCAAATTATCTTTACTTTCTAACTTCCCTCCTTGTGTATTTCTCCAACTCCTCCTATGTTTTATTCCACTTACAGGCAGTTGTGAGCTAATCTCATCCACCCTTCCTTTTGCATTTATATTTATTTTTATAATTTTAATTTCCATGACCATCGATCTAGTATGAATTCTGCTCCCCTCACCCCTAGGCTCTAACTTCCATTTGGCTTGACCTTTCTCGCTTTGAGTTTTCCCAGCTCTTTAGCCTATGCACACACTTCTGATTGATCCTCCACTTTATTTTAATCACAAGTTAATAAAGTCTGGACTCTGACATACTAGCATTTCCTACTTAGCCTTGATTCTGGCCACAGATACTTAGTTCTATAGTCTAAGAAAACAATTTTTGGCTATATTCTAATATTCTAAAAGTTAAACTCCTATTTAAAAGTCAAAGAATTAATGGATTAGAACAAATTACTTGTATAAAATAACCTGTACAGGTGAGTATTTGTAATTGTTAGCCAACATTTCCCTCTTAGTATAAAATAACAGCATAAATGCATTAAACTAAAGAAGGTTTTATAAGATAACCTAATGGAACCCTGGGTGTAGGCTTGATTCCAGTTTAAGGCAATTACCTCAAGGGCCTGTTGCCTTTTCTAGGCCATCATTCCAGCCCTCAAATTTTGCCACTGTTTAGCATGACAATCGACAGGCTGAACCCACCCCCAAAACAGTTTTGTTCCTCTAGTGAAAACAAGCAACATTCTATAACAGTTTTTGCTGCAATTAGTTTTCTGGACGGATATCACTGTCAATCTTTATTCCAAGTGTTCCAAAAGTCAAACCTTTCCCTAGCATACGTTATTAGGTAGGGGCTCCACTGTGCTGCCAGGAAACTTCAGATTGAACTTTTAAATGAAAGAAAAAGCCTTAGGGCTCAACTGGGCATCCATTTGCTGCTTTAAGAATGGTGTGTTTGTTTTAAATTGGTGCTCCATCACTAAAGTTCAAGAGGGACCTTAAAAAAAAAAATCAGTGTTTAAAAGATCCGGTTTCCTTGCACCTTTGGCCGAGAGTTCATAGTTACTTCCTCTGTTAGAAAGAAGACCAACCTTACCTTAGCAGTAGCAAGGAAATTTAAAACCAATGGGTTCCCTTTTCTTCATTTACTATTCACCAGTAACTTAATTTTCTTCTAAAACTACCTATACCTTTGCATCCAACAGCATTTACAATCTCAGTATTTACAATCTCAAATGTAAATAACAAATGCTGAACTCCAGAACTCCGTTTCAGATACTCTTTCCTCCTACTTACACTTCAAGCAGCTTTTCCTTGACTTCTGATACAATTCTCTTGTTCATGCCCTCACAGAAGAGACACTTCATCACCAACCCTGCTGCTCACCACCGTCAGTATAGCACTTCCCACACTAAATTTCAGCAGTTGCAACAATTTCTTCTGGCTTAGTCTGTGATTTTCTGAGGGACAATGGATCATGTCTTATCCACTTTGAATTTTAAAAGGACATGCATACAGTAATACTTAACACGCACTAGGTGTTCCATAAATTGATTTACTAAATTGAATTGGACTAATAGTTTGATTCAGGCCTTGTTAACTACTGGCCAGCACCAGACCTCTATAAACAGAGGACAGCAATGAAATAAAGTAATTATCCAGGTCACTGCAGACAAAAATGTGCTAATTTGGGAAAAATGAGTAAGTACAATTTTGCCAAACTGAACTAATCCATCATTTCATCGCAATGCTTAGCTTTGCTATTGGAACTTTGCCCTCTGTGCACCATCCTATTTTCCCCTGTGCTTTGGGTTACAACTGCATCATTCAATTTGTACTGATCATGATCATACCCTGTGCCTCATCTGTTTGGGCCAAACTTTCATCCCAGTCCCTGTCAATAGTCTTGTGCAAGTGCCGTTGGTCATCTGAGGCAGTGAACTGGATGGCTCTGTGAACCCACAAATAGAGCCCTCCACACTTCATCCCACTAGTATAATGAGTCACTGACATCTTTATTTATCCAAGTGAACAGGTTGCACAGCCTTTACCACGTGTTTCCTCCAAGTGAATTCTGTATGATCTTCTAGACAGAAGACAAAGTAGCTCTCTCAGTGTTTACCTTTCAGGATGAAGATAAATCCTGAATTGTAAGGAGTATTAGAGGAAGAAAATAATATTCCTTTTAAAATTGGCCAGCAGCTTTATTATTTGTGGTGTATATATTTCATGGCGTCTTCCTGGCTCATTGGTACTTGGTGTAAGCAGGAAAGACAAAGAACATCAAAGCAACAGATAAAAAATATACACACCTAACTTTTAATTCAATCTTTTTCACCCCGGGCTCTGTAATTAATTTATGCATATGTATTGAGCTCCAGACATGAGGAAATGAAGTTTTTATTGTCTCATGAGAAAGCACAGTATCTACAAAAACACTTTGCATTTGTAAATTTAAATCTTTCAATTTACAAGCAACCATTTAGTTGCAAATAACCAAAAAGAAATTACATTAGATACATAACTATATTCAAAATTAGCATTTTCACATACATAGGGTCTTTCTCTAAAATACTTAAAAGGAAGAGTAGTTTTAAATGAGTACCAGGCAAACTATATATTTAATAAAATATTTAAAGTCAGCCACCATTAGAATTAAAATACATTAGATAGGACAGAGAAGTAGGAAAGAACCTCGAATTCAGAAAAGTACTGTTGTGAGCCTTAGCACTCATGAACTGTATGACTGGGTAAGTCACTGGAACTTTCTGAATCTCACTTTGCCTGTTTGTTCAAATAGAAATAATAGTTTTATACTTATCTAATTCCTAGAATTCTTCTGAGAAGAACATAAAGTAACATAAATGAAAGTACTCTGGACACTATAGAGTACAAAACAATGGAAAGACATCACTGTTATGATCGTGGCCTGTGGATGCTGCTGGTAACGAAGATAGTAATGGTGTGACATTTGCCATTAGAACCATTGCCGATACTCTGCTGTTAGTGAAGGTGATTATCATAATTAATTTTGGCTCACATTCAGGACCTGCAAGGTTGAAATGTTTGTATCAACATTAAGTGAACAACTTATACTTGTTTAAAATGAAAATATATAGAGACATATATACAACACAATACAGCTGTGCCAAGAAAATACTACACCACGTTCTTTAAAGTTAAAAAAAAAATGCTTTTCTCTTCAGACTTCCTCCCCATTCTTATAGGACAAACTTGTTATCAAATGTCAATCGTATTTTATTAAATTGACTGTGAAAAGGGCAAACTTTGAACATAGAGATTTTTCAGCCTTAGACTTCCTTGATTTGCTTGCAGCAGATGAAATTTTACCATCTCTTATTCATTCATTTAAAATAATTAAGAAAAGAAAAAAGAGAAAAAGAGGTAACAAGAGATAACATAAAGAGATTAGTACATAAACTTATATTGGTGTGAATAAAACAAGGTGGTAAATAAATGCCAGAACCTACAGCAATGAGGAAAATCTTCCAGACATGCAGCTATCTACACTTCACTATTGGGGTCAGGGGCCAACTCAGACATAATCCATTAAATCCACTATGTTTGAGGCACCAGGAAAGCACCCAGAGGACACTAGCTTCCTTCTCAAAGACTGCACTTCCTAGATAAAGAAGCACCCTTCGGTTAGCTTTCCCTCTTGTGGATTGCTATGTTAGAGATGCAGCTTTAGCTTTAAACCATGTCTCTTTGTGAAGACTCTGTTGCTCCACAAGAAATAATTTTTGTTTTTCTACACATAATCAGTTCTCCATTATTTTGCATAAGACTCTTCTCCAACATGATTATACATTGGCTACAGAAAGGAAGAGTGACCACTGTCATTCTCTGGGTTTTGTGAAAATGGTTGTTCTTCAATGAATGACATTCATGAAACACTTTATCCAAGCTGGGAATCTCCCAAATGTCTTCCTTAGTTAGCAGCAGCAAGACCTCTGAATTACTTTATTATCACCTAAAAAGATAGGTGCCAACACCCTAACTAAGTTTAAATTCCACCTATTTTTGCATTTGAAGCACCAAAAGATTATATCATCTATATAGGATATGGCCCACCCTAAACACAGTGTCCAAAGCAAAACTGTTCTGTGAGATGAAAGAGTATCATGTGAAGGTATAAAAATGTCTCATACCCCAATAATGTTTGGTGACACAGAATCAAATTGGTTGAACTTGTTTTTCTTCAGCTGATATCACATATTATGACCTCTAAGAAATTATTTACAAAATTTGACAATGAAACTCTTCTTTAGCAAATTCTGTAAAATCTACATGATGTGGGTAAGAAATGCCGGTCTGAGATATGGCAAAGGCATGTTTAACAATTTGTTATAAATTTCCAGCTGTGCATCATTTGCTGACCAGAATATGTTACAAGAATTGTAACATTTGGTGATTTTGTCATCATACAAACATAAAATCTACTTACACACTAGGCAAGAGCTACAGCATCACTAGGCAATACAATCTTATGGGCCACTGTCACATATGTGGCCCTATGTAGCAGATAAAAATAGCTGTCTTTGTGTGCTTCGTTCCAATTTTGCTAATCCATGTGGCCAGGAGAACCTATTGTCTTGCCAGGTTCTATTTATTTAAAGAGTACACACAGATTGCTTTGAGGAAGGAGAAAAACAAATTTAATCAGTGCCAACAATTTCAAGGATTCTTCTTCCCAAGTGATAGCAATCTTAGGAAATTGTTTAAGCTACCTTCTCCATGAAGTTACAAGGTCCAAATACTGACTGTTTCATCTTATTTTCATCGAGGGGAACAGGGACGGCATGTTTATGGAATTACAAAAGCTAGGTAACAAACCACAAGATATTGGTGTGTCTTTGTTTCTACCTATTCTAGGGGGACTGGATTCACAATTTAAATGATGTCATGCTATAGCACATAAGATAAATTTTAGAATTACTTGATGACTAATACATCTGTATCTAGCTACCAGTAACTCAAAATTCAAATTCTGTTTTCTATATCTGTGTCTCTGACATTCATTTCCCCAATTTCTAAGATGGTTAAGTAATGATACAGCTGATGAAAACTGTTAGATGACTATGTCTGTTTCTATTGGAACTGAAATCAGGTATCAACCCCAAAAAAGTATATCTCTAATCAGAATATTGATGATGAATTTTTGTTGGATAATTTTGGCTTTTTTCTCCTCTCTCTCTCTCTCTCTCTCTCTCTGTCCCATCAGTAGGAAGGACTCAGATTTTATCTCTTTGCAAGAAGCTCCTCTATTCTGAGTGAAGTGAAGCCTCCCAGGATACTACAGTAGCTCCGGAGTGTGCTCAGCGGCTGTGGCAGCTCAACCATGCAATTTTATAGCAGGCAGCAAACAAGGCAGAGAATTCAGGGTTAAAAACTCAAGTGAAGTTTTGTCTTCTACAGTAATGAAAGCTGACTAGAAGAGTAAATCAAATGGATCTCCTAACAAAATGAAAACAGCTGTTTGGCCTGGCTTGGTCTCTGATTTAGGTTAAGTAATTATTGCTCTAGTGTGGCTCAAGGTTGTTCTGTATTAGTGAAATAAGATATCACATGAAAATCATCCAACTTTTTAATTTACTGTAGCATCAGAAATTCCACTGTATAAAAAATTCCAGAAACGTAATCCTCTAAAAACTACCTAAAAACCTTTTCAAATACCAATTGATTAAATCTTTCAAGACATAATGGCACAGTATATAATTACATTATGGCAATAACTTTTAGTATCTATACTGAGAAAACAATTTAATATTTTAACTTTAAAATATCAACTTTTTCAAATAGTACTGAAGTGCTGTGTCCCAATTTCCAGATAACTGAAAAGGTATTTTTGTATAGAGATCTTTTTTATGTACAGCAATCAATAAATAGTTATTTCTTGAGCACCCAAAGAAGGAGGGATTTTAGGGGAACATTTTTAAAAATATTAAACCTTGGCATACCAGTAATGGTTAAGAAGAACAATTATAATGAGAAAGCAAAGCAATAAATATTTTTACAAGATGGGTGTGTATCACACTATTCGAAGGAAAATAAATTATTGCTCAAGTTACTTCAAATTGTCTTTTGTAGTCTTGAAATTTGGTGTGAGTTGAGGGGGGGCACTACTGCCTGCCCCTGAGGTCCTTTTTTATTTTCTGAAAATCACTCTTGGGACTGCTGTCCTCGCTGCTGAGGGCATATGCCCCAGCCCCTGCACCACCCTGCTGCTGCCTGGGCAGGGGGAAGGGGGGCACAGTGCCTGTAATTATTAAACATGAATTCAATTAAGCTAAAAAAATTGTCTTTTGTATTTGTGGGTGTTTGTTCATCCCTCTGTCACCAACTCTTGTGCCATTTTGCCCTTATTTCAGCAATTTATTTCTGCTTCAGCCTGCATATAGTAAACCAGAATAGATTAATGATAGGTTTGTTATGTTTTATTTTTACTGATACTCCAGAAATTATCTTTAGATAATAAAGAAAATCTAAAAGCATTATCTGACACAAGACATGACATTCCTGAAGAAACAAAGTCCAAAAGTTTTGGCTGCTTTTTCTGTTAGTTTTTAAGTCCGGATTCATTACAGTCACTGGATGGATGCTTAAATATGTGAACAAGCAATGTTAAAAAGAGTTTTTTCACTTTTTAAAATGAGTTTCATTGAGACATCTTTACACATGCATACGACACGCTTGGATCATACAAATCTTCCCTTTGCCTTCTCCTACTGTCCATTCTCTCCTCCCCTGGTTCCCTTCCCCTTCTCCCTTGTATTTTCATGTGTTTTTTTTTCTTTTCTTTTTTTAACCTAGATCCTACATTACAGGAAACATGTGATACTTGTCTGAGTCTGTTTGGCTTGCATCACTTAATATGACAATCTCCTGCTCCACCCGTTTCTCCTGCAAATAACATGATGTTGTCCTTTATCACCACACACTCTGTTGTGTATATGCACCCCATTTTCTTTGTCCATTCATCCATTCACAGGCACTTCAGCTGATTCCATACTGTCACACGAAGTGTGCAGTGGTAACACAGGAGTGCAGGTTATTTCTACAGTCTGCTCACTTTATTTATTTATTTATTTATTTGTCTTTTTGAGACAGGTATTCACTATACAGTTCAGGCTGGCCTTGAATTCACTTCGTATCCCAGTCTGGCCTCGAACTCACTGTGATCCTTCAGCCTCCCGAGGGCTAGGATCACAGGCTTGTACCACCATGCCCAGAAGTATTCTTACTTTAATTTCTTCAGGTATACACCAAGGAGTAGAATAGTGGGATAATGTACTAGTTCTATTCGTACATATGGATTTTCCTAGTAAATGTAATTTACAATCCCATCATGTATAAAGGTTCCTTTCCCCACACCCTCTTCTTATTTTTTGTATGCTTGATGCTAGCCATTCTGACTGGGTGAGGCGCAATCTCAATGTCGATTCAATTTCCATTTCCCTGATGGCTAAAAATGTTGAATTTTTTCTCATATAATTATTAACCAGTTTTACTTTCTTTAAGAAATGTCTGGTCGGTTTATCACCATTTTGTTGACTAGGTTACTCATACTGTCATGTTAAGTTTGATTTTTTCATATGTTTGGGGTATTCATCTTCCATCAGAAGACTGGTTTGCAAAGATTTGATCCTGTTCTCCAAGTTGTCTCTTCCCTTGTGATTACTTCTTTCACTGTGCAGAAGCCTTTTATTTTGATACGATACTATTTGTCCACTCTTGCTATTATTTCCTAAGCTACTGAAGTCCTACTGAGGAACTCGTTGCTTGTGCCTATATCTTGGAGTGTTTCCCTTCTGTTGTACCAGTTGTTGAAAAATTGAGGTCTTACATTTAAGTCTTTGATCCTATTTTAGTTGATTTTTGTATAGGGTGAGAGACAGGGATCTAGTTTCAATCTTGTTCAGGTGGCTATCCAGTTTTCCTCGAACTGCGTGGTAAAGATCCTGCTTTTTCTCTGAATTATGATTTTGGAAACTCTCAAGAATCAGGGGCTATAGCTGCACGGCTTTATTTCTGGGTCCTCTGTGCACTCCATTGGTCTATGAGTCTGTTTTTGTCAGTGCTACGCTATTCTTGTCACCGTGTCTTTGTAGTATATTTAGAAATTGGCTATACTAACAAATATTTAAATTATAGGACAAACATTTCTACAATAGGAATATCTTTGGAGTATTTTAATTTATTCCAGAACATTCAACTCAGTTCAGGGGTTTGGGAGGAGAGAGACACAGACAGACTGACAGAGACAGACAGAGAGAAGAGACAGAGAAAGGGGAGAAGAGAGAAGGGAGGGAGGGATGGGAAAGAGAGAGAAAAGGGGAAATTGCATCAGAAAGTTAATATTTGTAAGGAAATCACTTAGGCGGTTTAAAGCTCAGGGCAAAGTCTCAGATGTTCTTCTTATAATTGTTATTTCTGGACACAAAACAGGACATATTTACCTTTCCAGTGGGATAAAGTTTTGTAGCTTTCCTAAGTCTAAATAATATTTCTCACTGGTTCTTGCCAATTATTCTAAGTAACGCTTGCCAGAACGTCAGAGTAATAGAAGCAGCAGTGTTACATGTTTTATTTCCTTAAAATGTTGGTGCATTATGATCTCTTTTGGAGGGTCAATATATCTTAAATAGGAGAATATGTCACATTTGGGATTTTCATTCAGAAATTGTCCCATGAACTAGATCAACAGTGTAGAGTTTACTTAAGGATTCAAGAAGAAAGCAGTGAAAAGGAATATTCAAAAGAAAGGTTTTTTTTTTTTTCTTTTCAAGCAGTTAACACAGAGTCTAATGAACAAGAGCTGCAGAAACGATAAGGCATGTGAAGCCATTCTGCATTCTGAGACATCGGCAGTGCAAGACAGCCAACAGCAACGGTCCTCCCACTTCACGTAGGCAATATTTTCCTTTTAAGAAATACAAAGGCCGCAGTTGTTACTGCATAAGTCTTTGTGGGTGTGCAAACATCATTCACAGAACTTATAAAGAAAGCTGGGCATGTTTGGAGCCACGTAAACAGTAGATCTGTAATCGCCAAGTCAAAGTACGAGGTCAAACCATTCTGTTATCTATAGATACGTTCTATCAGTAGTGTCAAAGCAGAATTCACAGACAGATACCCTATGCTACAGGTAGAACCTCCCTCCCTGAAAAATCTCTTACCTTCCTCTCAAATGCTCCTTCTGAGTCCCCAGTGTCTCCCCAGGCCTCAGTTACTCCTGCTATTCCTCCATTTAGAAAATCGCACTTTCGATAATCTTAGTTGAAATATCATCAGTACCACCTCAGGAACAAATGTTTCCTGAATCTTCAGTGAAGTTATCTTGTTCCACAGATGTCTGCTTTCTACTGTTGCTGGATTCATTTCTTAAAATAATATGTACTCGGCTATCTTCCTTCCCTTTTTGAATTCCAGAGGAAAATCTACTTGAGACTAAGTAAGCAGCATCAATAGTTAGTTTTGGTTATGGGTTTTTTTTGTTGGTTTTTGAAGGATTTTTCTTTTTTTGTGTGTAGGAGATTATGTTTCTCACTTTTTGCTCAGCTTCAGGACATACTTCCTATTGAAAGGGAGCAAATGGACACCGGTGATCACTACGGGAACACAGGGCCTCTTATTCTCAGCATGTACCATATCGCTGCTGAAACCACCAGCTGATCAGGTTGAATACAGGTCAAGGACAGGCATTTCCCAAGTTGGCCAAGTGTTTTGAAATTTTAGCAGTTCATCTGAAACTAAGTTCTCCAGAGTACTCGGAATCAATCTTCCAATAGTTCAACATGGATGTTTACAGATGGGCAATACCTTCCAATCTGTTTTTTTAAAAATTTATTTTAAAGAGAAAAAAATAGAAATAAAAATAAAACAGAGTTTCAAAACAGGCTAGTAGGAGATTAATAATAATTAATACATTGCATATATTCTCTTTATAGTTACTCAGAGTACAAGATATAGGCATAAAATATTGTCCAAAAATATTAGCACAAACCTTTCTTTTCAATGAACTAAGAGAAACCAGCTGTATAACTACCTTAAAGATTTTCCTCTTCCCTTCCTTCCTTTCCCTTTTCCCTCATTATAGTTTCTCTTTTCTTTTGAACAGTTTCTTCCCAATTTACAATATCTAATATTGTACATTTTGGATCTTATTTACTCATTCCACTTCTCACATTAGTGGCACAATATGATATTTACACATATGGGTCTAATTTACTTCACTTATGAGTATGGTCTCCATTTACCTATAAAAGTTTCCAGTTTATCCTTCTTTATGGCTGAGTAGTATTCCATTACATTTAAAAAAACCCACATCTTTTTTATCCATTCCTTGGCTGATGGGCATTTGGGTTGTTTCCAAGATCTAGCTATTACAAATTGTGTTGCTATAAATATGGGTGTGTATGTATATACACACACACACGCACATATATATACATGTGAGATATATATATATATATATATATATATATATATATATCACTGTGGTGTGATGTTTTTAATTCTTCTGGGAAGATACCCAGAAGGAAATAGCTAGGTTGAATAGGTCCAAACTGGTTTTGAAGAATTTATTCAGCAAAGGATCTTTCTGTTAAGAGGTACAATCCACCCAAAAGAGACATTTTCTATGTACTTTGTTTCTTCAGTCATTTATCTTTATCCAGAGAAACACTGACATTCTTTAAGCCTCTCCATTGCCCTCTTCCCCCAATTTCTTCAGGACCCTTTGCAACAGCCTAGAGTTTACCAAAGCAGTAAGCCTTCCTGCACATGCTTATTAAGGAATGACATGACCCCGTGATAGCGACAAGGAGACAAAACGAGATCAGAATAGCACAGTGTCCTGAAGAATATCTTCACTTGAAAGCTGAACAGTGTGTTATAATCACACAGTTTACACCTCACTTTAAAGCACATTTTCCAAACATTTTTCCTTTTCCTCTTACCTTTTTTTTAAATCACCCTTGGCTCAAAGTAACTAAGTAACCCCCTACTTCAAATTTCTTTCTTAAATGTTATTTTCATTTAGGTTTTCAAACTTTAGAACATAAGAACAGAATATAAAATACTGTTGTCATACTAACTTCTATAAAACTTAGAAGATCTGACAAAGCACTGTAGGCACCTAATCTACCCTAACTCACACGTTATTTTGCACCACAGGTACTGCTCTAGCTTGGATCTGGGCCCACGTGTTAAAGCCTTGGTTACTAGACCGTGGAGCTCTTGGTACAACCTTTCGGGTTTGCACCCCAGTAGAAGACATCTGGTCACCGAGGACATGCCCTTTAAAGGTGACACTGGAATCTGAACCCTCCTGTCTCTCCCTTTGCTTCCAGAACACCATGATGTTCTGTCTTGTCATAAGCCCAAGCAATGGGCCAACTGACAGTGGGCAGAAGCTTCTACAGACCCAGAACAAACATTTCTTCCTTTCACGTTATCTCTGGTACTTTGTCACAGCAAAAAGCTGACTAACATGGGTACTTCTTAACTTGATGTTGGCAGAGATGTGAAAGATGTTCCAACTTCCAGATCCTGTAAATTTTGGCAATCATGTCCAACCTACACTCTTTACTAATATAAATTCAGCCAAAATTTAATCCACTGAAATCTGTTTTTTTTAGTAAAATATTTTCTCCTACTCTCAAATCAGGATTCTTAAATGAGGAAAGATTTTAGCAACTATCCTTTTGAAAGCCATAATTTTATACAGGATACAACAGCTAGTCCCTGAAAAATGAAGGGACTCACATAAGGGCACGAATCAGATTTGTAGATGAACCCAGTCTGCCTTCTCTCTTCTCTAGGCAATAGTGGTAAAACAATCACTTTTTGGGGGGGCGGAGAGCTTTTAAAAACTATTTTATTTTATTTCTTTGTTTTTTCTAAAGAATATAATAAAAAAGATATATGAAAAAATGTTCAACATCATTGCTCATTCAAGAAATGCAAATTAAAACAACACTGAGATTCCATTTCACCCCAGAAAGAATGGTTATCATCAAGAAATCAACCAATAGGGTCAGGGATATAGCTCAGTGGCGCAGCACCTGCCTGTCAAGCACCGGTCTTGAGTTTTATTCCCAGTGAAAAAAATTAAAAAATCAACCAATAATAGATGTTTGTGAGGCTGTGGGGGAAAAGGAACACTTCTCCACTGCTGATGGGAGTGTATCTCGGTGAAACCACTGTGAAATCAGTGTGGACATTCCTCACAAATGTAGGACTGGAAGTCCCACTTAACCCAGCAATTCCCCTTCTGGGTATTTTCCCAGAAGAATGAGAAACATCATACCACAGCGATATATGTACACCCATATTTACAACAATGCAATTTGTCCTTGATAAATTTTGGAAACAACCCAAATACCCATCAACTGAGGAATGGATAAAAAAGATGTGATTTTTTATACAATGGAGTATTACTCAGCTATAAAGAACGATAAACTTGAGGCTTTTACATGTCAATGGATGCAACTAGAGACCATACTCATAAGTGAAATAAATCAGACCCACATGGGTAAACATTGTATTGCCTCCCTAGTATAAATATATTTTAATTCCCTTAATCTAGTGATGTGGTTGTAAGAGATGTCTGGAAAAAAGGTACCATGGATGAATAACGATTGGGAGGATGCGAATTTTTCAGATTACAGTTTAGATTAATAAAACTTACACTTAAATCCCAAATGTGTAAAAGGAACTTGATGTTCCATGTATTTCATGATTTATCTTGGTGACAGGTTTGATAAACCATTCAATTTTTAAGAAGCTGAACACTTGGGTTCCACTTATACACTAAGCAAAATTCTCCAAATGGCATTATAACACCCTAGGGAGCAATCATGCCGCTACTTATCACAGAGAACCACCCTGCTACAGAGTATGCAACTCTTCAGATGATTACATTCTGTCTGTGTGGTTCAGCATGGAGTAAAAGTCCATCTCGAATCACTTGGGTTTCTTGGGCACTGGGAAGCCACTGCCATCTTATCTGGATCTAATTTAGCACTTTGTGTTTGCCTCTTGTTCACTTTCTCAGTTCCCACTCCCACTCCAAGGGGCCACTGATCCCCTGGGCTCATTAAATTTCTGGCTTGGATTATGTAGAGTGATTAATGGTGGTAGGCCTGGTACATGTTGAGGTCAGCGTGCTGAGCATCCTGTATGTCATCGACAAATACACCCATGTGCATCCACTGGCTCACTTTTCTCCTCTGCAGCCGTAATTTATTCATCCCAGAGTACACTCAACCATCTGCTGTTTATTTTGTTTTCTTTAAGCATTATTTCCCTTGATTTGCTAAGCCAGGGCACAGGTGAAGAGTGGTAAGAAGCAAAGGGAAGTTGCTGTTGTTAGACACAGGAGGGGTGGGTTGAGCGCCCCATGAGGAAGAGCGTTCAGCTCCACAGAAAGGGCCTAACTGTATTGTTGAATACCTAAATCCCTGCCTAATAGGAGCATTTGGGCCAGGCCCAATCATAACTAGCTAAGGCTAGACCCCTGGGGTGTGGAGTGTAAAGTTGGGGAATTTTAAGCATCCTTAATAGTAGCCCTGTAATAAACTGATGCTCTGAATCTTTGCTAGAGTCGGCACAAGGCTGGGCTATAAATTTTACGTTTGGCTAAGTGACTCATAAAGAAACACCCACCTGACTTCAGACACGCATTTTTGGCAGTCAGGGCACTCACTAAATTAGTTATGCTTCTATTTTTAGCTGCTTTTTTTCTCTGCCTAAAATACAATGATTCTATCTGTACAGTGCAGTTCTACAAGTACGTTCCCCACTACTGCTTCTGAGATTGCTTGGCCTAGGAGGAACAGAGCTTGCTCCTTTTGCTAATTCCCAAATGTTGGAACAAATTTTATTTTTATTTGTAAGAGTCTTTTTTTTATTAATCTATAAATCTCTGGTTGCGTGAATCACTTTGCAAAGTTACCAAAAGAGTTTATTGAAATGTATTTGAGCTTATTTGTACTCTAACAATCCCTGTTATTACAGAGTGATAAAAATATAGACCCGCTTTTTCTACTGAAAGAGTTGGAGTATCTCTTGTCTGGGGAGGTCTAATGTTGATTTGAGGAACTTGGGTCAAGCTGGTATTTGACCTTTGGCAGGAGGCTGCCCTGGGTCTCATATTCTCAACAAACTGGACCCAAGACAATAGTCTGCTTTATAGCCCAGAGCCTGATCAGTGTGTTTCTCCAAGGAAGACCTCAAGCTGAAAAGCCAACATGCCTGACAACCACCGTCAAGGTACCAAGGGCATAAGCACTAGACGTTGGAAAACAAATGGAAAAGCACACGCAACTACATCTGGAATCCTAATGGGCTGCCGATGGTTCCCAGCTAAAGGAAGAATTACCCGTGTTATTTTATCATCCCTTGCGCTAACTTTGCTGTTTATGTACAGCAATAAATGATTTTTTAAAAACATATTTGGGTCATTATGTCATATACCACCAGCAAGTAAGGTTGTTTTATTGTGCTTGGAGTCAAAATACACCGCCATACCCAGATGTACGGGAAGTTTAAAATCTCTTGTCCTTCTGTAGTCATTCCTCTTGGACAAATGAGTTAAGTTTTTAAAAGGGAAATTGAGAATTTTTATGGCTTCTGCTCCCACTTCGCCAGTAAAATTTGCACCAGTATTTTTCTACCCAGCAAAGGTGCTTGGCCAATGATAACACTGAGCACTGATGCAAAGGGCCAAGCAGCTTCCAACCAACAGGAAATGCCAGGGATTGTTTTTTTCTTTTGGAACACTTTTAGCAAGTCGGATTCTTCGGCCAAGTCTGTGCTATCATCAAAAATTAAGTGCAGATCAAGAATACGAAGTGAAATCCAGAGGCCTGAGCCGATGTGTCCCATCCAGCAATGTGTGTGATTCTGCTTTCCTGTCTGCTTGCTGTGAGCAGCTTTAAAATTCACCTGCTCTGTTAATGCCTTTATTACACCCACTCCAAAGCTAGCAACAATACAGAATATTTTCTGAGTTTTAAAAAATCCCAAATGTCTAACCCTTTAGAATGTATTTCTTTTAATCTTTGCATTCCTTTTAATCCGTAAATCTGGTTGGCTTCTTTTTCTACCCTTTGTTGTTTTTTTTTTTTCTACCCACATTTCACAAAATTTTAAAGCTCCATTTACCCAAATTTACTAAATGTTCTCCCTTTCTATTATAAATAAGGTGAGCTTTTTGTTTCACATGAATAAAGACCAGGCCTTTATACATCAAGGGAAAGGAAAGGCTGAGAAAAGCAGATGTTCAGATGTGGATCATGACTGACCTACCTACCCAGAGAATTGGTCCTTGTGTGAATGTTTGGTTTCTGAAGCAGAGGATGCTGGCTTTCCTGTTTATTTAGCTTGCCCTGTCACTGGCTTTACAGGTGGCCTGGAAAGAAGATTTAGGAAATGTTTTCTCTCTCCATAAATGAACATCAAATTATTTTACAATGTGACCTGGTACATGCATCATGACAGGTTGGAAAGCAAAGACGATCTCAAATGAAGCAGAGGCAGTGGGCTTGGTACAAAGCTGCTTGTGGGTGGGAAGCGAGGTAACCTCCAAAGTTCTTGATGAAAGAAAGCTATTCTTAAATTTGCACATGTTGTAGTTATTATTTATTTATACATATTTGCAGGGTATAATGTGTACTTCCTTCGCGTGGAGTTGGTGCGTGCACGGAACCCATCTTGGGTCCTTTCTCATCTCTCAGCCGCGTGTCTCGATGCCCTTCCCATTTCAGAAACATCCACCTCCCTCTTTCCTATTATCTATCTTTTATTTTGCTCTTCGTTTATTTTCTGTTTATGTGACAGAAATCATATGATATTTGAGCTCATCCCTGCATTTTTCTAAGAGGTGAGTCGTTGTGTGCTTATCACCCCGTTAACACATTCTCTTCCAAGTCCCTGACTTTGGAAGACTCTCTAAATTTTATTTATTCTTGCATGGTAGCATACTTTAATTTTTTTTTTCCAGAAGATCCCTTTTAGTATCCAATACCACATGCCCTGGAAACATCACAACCTTACTTTCATTACTAATGATCAGTTATTCAAAAAAGCAGTTAGCTTGATTCTGAGTTTCCTACACAGGAAAAGCATAAATAACCAGGGTTCCTTCCATATGGAAGATGTCATTATGGAACAATTTATAAGTTAGGGCTAGAACTCTGTCTCTCTACCTCCTCTTCCCATTTTCATGGTAATTACATTTATCCTTTTCTTTTGTGCTATTACTTTTGCAAATATTTTTTTTTTTTGGTACTGGGAATCGAACTCAGGACTTTGTACTTGCAGGCAGATGCTTATGCCACTGTTTTGTGCTATTACTTAACAAATTATTTTCACCAAAATTCAGCAGTGATTTTGGTGTTTTCTCTCCCTTTTCTTGCCTAAGTTCTGACATTTTTCCTCTCGGAAACATTTCTACTTTCATTTCATCAGTATCTGACTCTTGACATATTTTACATGTCAGGAGCACGTTAGACTCTCCTGCTTGTACCTCGACATTACTCCAGCCCAGAAGTCTTCACAGATCATCAGTGTCAAATCATGTCCCTCCTCCTTCAAAGTCCTGCCAGGAACCATCTCCCAAACCAAGCCCATATGGCTCTGCTGAGCCGAAAAACTTCAACAGTTCTGTTTGCACATTGCCAAGAGAAATCACTTAGGAAAATGTGTCTATATTCTGCAGATTTTTTTGTAATGATTCTTCTCCTTCTGTTCATTTGTTCTTTCATTTGCATAATCATTATTTAAACTTATTGTAAGTGTGAAATTATGTTATTCTCAAACATCCTTCTTTAATGTTTCCGAATTCTTCGTGCTGCACTCATATATGACATAAAGAAAGAGGGAGAGTTATGGCCGCCTTATAGAAGCCTGAAATCACTTTCTAACTGTCCTGCTCTTTGATCTGATACAGCTAAGGGTGTATTAAATGACCAGTCATTGCCCTTTGTTCTCACACAGGCATATTAATCACATCCACAGGACTCCGAGGCCATCTAGGGGGTAGTCACTTGCCATCTGTCTGTACAAAAATGAAGAATAATAAGAATGGCATGATTCTTTTAGCTCCCTCTCAGCATTTGTGAGGCTTTTCTCCTCTCCAAGCCCATGTATTTTATGCCTTCTAAATTTCTAACTGCCCCCAGTAGAAATAGCAAATTGTGATACTACTAATCCTACTTTCACTCAAATTATTTCAAATACATTCAGTCTTTTAAGAGTTTTCTAATTTAACTCTCATTTCCTATTATGGAATAAAATCCTCTGTCTCCTGAGAAGTTAGAAAAATCTTCTAGGCCCTAAAATCAAGCTGTATCTAGTTCTGAGTTCATAAACCAGAGAGTGAACTTGCTCTCGTTGTTTGGGGTGAGTTCTTAGTAAGTAACCAGCAGGATATCTTCCTTCCTATTTTCCTTAATACAAAGATTCCTGGGGCTCAAGATTCATAGTACCAGCAGTCCTGTGTCCCCAATCCTAGCCTATGACTCCTAGTATCCCTGCTATTCACAGGACTCATCACCCCCATCCTAACCATCCACAAAGTGTTGTCCTTCCCTGGACCCTCTTTTCCTCTTCTAAAATATAATTCATCATCACATGAGCCAAAGTTTTACTTACTCCCAATACCCCAAACAACCGATTCTCCCATCGGTTTAAGAGCAGGGAGTAGTGGCTTAAGCAGGAATCAAGCAAGGGAAAGGGTGGTACTAAAAGCAGTGGGAACCACAAGCCCAAGCACACCGTGGAATGCTGTTGTCAAAAACACATGATTAGTAGCAGATAGGGTCCCACATCTTTGTCTAAGTCACTGACTGTATCCCAAAGCTTAAAGGCATTCATCAGCGCAGTCATCCCTTTGTCTTATGTTATTTTTAACTGAGTTACTGGCATGCAATAAACTGCATATGTTTAAAATTTCCAACATTTGTATATACTTACAAAACCATCATCGCAATTCAACATACTAATGAACTCATGTATCATTCCCATGTGCTCTTCCTTGCTCTTCATAGACAACTACTGATCTTGTCTTTTGTTATTGTAAGTTAATTTTTATTTTTTTGAATTTTATATAAGTGAAATTGGACATACTTTTCTGCTTGGCTACTTTTCTTAGCATAATTATTCTGAGATTCACTCATGTTGCTGTGTGTACCGATCATACACTCGCTTTCATGACTGACTGGAGTTCTGTTGTATGGGTGGGCCTACTTGAGACGCCTTAATGGGACTGTTCCATATGAAAAGTCTTCTGCTAGATGCTAAAACATACAACTAGGAAAAGTTAGTACTCAAGGGTCTTCTCTGGTGTCTAATAGAGAGACAGATGAATAATTGCTGCTTATGAGAAAGTGTGATCCATGCTATAAGGGAGGGAATCATAGGGTTTTTGGAATGTCATAAAAAAATGTCACCAGAAAGAGTATGAGACTGAGGAAGGCCTCTTGGAGGAACTAAGCCATGAGGTGGGTTTTGGTGGATAAAGAGAAATTCCAAGGGTAGGCCAAAGAACTACAAGTAGTTCTTAATAACTGCCATGATGGGGGCAAAGAAAGCTAGTGAGAGGGACATTTAATGCTGGTTATGAAGCTTAAATTCTATATTGAGACTTACTTAGCGCTTCTAAATAGCAATAGGATTGTATCCTTAAATTTATGCAGAACCAAGGAAGACAGAATCAAAGTAGCCAACGTGAGAACAGGTAGAGGTTTAGGCTTCGATGGTGAATGTGGAGACTGGGAAGTGAACAGACCAGAAAGAAAATGACAGAAGCAGAGGAAGTAAAACTCCAACAATTCAGCGTTTGATCAAAGGTGTGGATGAGACATAGGTAAGAATCAAGAAGATTCCTGTGTGTAAGCCTTCAGCAACTCAGTAAATAGAAAACAGATTAAGAGTGAAAGCAGCCAAGTGTGGTGTCACCTACCATAATTCCAGCATGTGGGAGTCTGAGGCAGGCTGATTTTCAACTCAAGTTCAAGTTCAACCTGGACTACACAGGAAGACCCTGTCTCTAAACCAAAGGTGAAAATAGGGTTGAGGAAAATAATAAATTAATTCAAACATTTTGAGTTCAAGGAGGGAGAAGTCCACGTTAGATGGATGTAAATTAATGATTTTAACTATGTAGGAGTTTGAATACAGAGATAGAATTTTCCTCATCTTTGCATGTTTGCAGGAGGAAGAGGATTGAGAAATGGCTTACAATGCAGTTTGGGAATACTGTCTATAGGGGAGAAAAATTAGCTCATGTACTTTATATGTTTATTTTTTCATTTTAATTAGTTTGCAAATTCTTCGAAGGCAAGTGAGAAAGGAGGCCTCAGCCCTCAGTAACTCAGCGCTTCCCACAGAGACGAGACTCAAAACCAATTCATTATTTTCATATTTGCAAATTGAGAGTACAGTCAACCTGGGCCCAAAATTAGCTGCCTATGAAATAAATCCATGTGGATTATTAAAATGCTAAAATAATTGGTTTGGAATTGAACATGATTTATCAACAGCACATAGATGTGATCTATTTCTGCTGAGTAGAAACAATTGTGCTAATTACAAAATTTTCTAGTATATAACTAAACATGTAAAAGGGTAAAGTTCTTCCAGTTTGAAATCTAGTAATGTGACTCTGGCAGAACCCATGACAGCCCACTCCAGCAGTAAACTGAAATATACAGCTAAATAAATACTCAGAGAAAAAACTGCACATCGGTTTTACCACTTTTGCCTATCATGTAGGATATAGCAGGTAGCAAATTGCATACATTTTCATTAAACAATTAGGAACCCCAATTCTCTCAACAGCAAAACTTGGGAAACTTTCCTGACCCAAACTAAATGTAAGACTGTAAATATTATTCCATCTTTAATTTAATAGCTTAAGGTAAATGTCTGCGAGGAGGTCAGGAAAACATCAGTGAGTACATCCTCATTTTTTTCTCACTATATCAAGTGGAAAAGCTGAGATTTATGCAATTTCTGCTACATATGTGCTTCCCATGTAACTTCTTTCCTTTATGATCTTTCCCCATAATACAGCAAGAAGTAACCTTTAGTTACCATAGAAAAACAGACATGCACATTTGATGCTCTTAGCTTGATGGTATGTTTTTAAAGCTGGCAACCTAAGGACACAGAAAACTATTCTGACTTCCAAAAATAGCAAAAATATTGTTATGTTAAGGGGGAAAAATTTTATATTTAGTATCATACTGCTGTTCCCTAAACATCCTTCAGTTTGTTCTAAGTGAGTAACCTAAAATGAAATAAAAAGCACACTTAATTTTTCATCTCCAAAAGATGTCTAAAAATTTGCAAAAAATTTCTTAGACTATCATTTTGTGAAAATTTTTTAAAAATATAGTAAATAACATAATCTGGGGTCCCAGCATACTTTCTGACTCTTTGGAAACATTGTTTAGGTATCACTTGATTTCATAAAATTTAATATGGAAAATCTTTCTACAAAAGATAAATTAGGAGGATATTAATTTATTAGAAAAGTATCCTTCACTTTACAGGACTCATTACTATACTAATGTCTTCAGTCAGCTTTTTAAAAATATCACATGATAAAAGTTCAGTTCACACAGACGTTAGAGGAAAATATCCATCCAGTAAACGAAGGCATGAGTGAATTTTTAAAAAAAATAGGCCCACACTGCTCAGGTTCTCATTCTTTCTTCTACAGAATCAATGTTCTAACACACCAGAACCGACATCCTTGTACCACGTGGTTAGATCCTTGTCCTGCTCTCCTGAATATACTGAACTCCTTCTGAGTCATCTGCACTTGTTTAACACATGGAAATACAAATTTAGCCCACCCAGGACTGACCGTATCAGTTTGTCTCTCAAATACTGTCCCCTTGCTGACTCACTGTTTTAGGAAACTGCTGAGTGAGGCACTAGCGGCCCAAGCAGGACTTTGGGGTTATCTCAATTCCTCCTCACAGTTAGCTGAAGATACAATGTAAATTCTGTTGTTTCCACCGTCAGAATATTGTTTGAGTGGATCCACTTCTGTCCCTCTCCGCTCCTCACTTGGTTCAGACTGAAAGCACTCCCCCTCCACAGCTGCATAGCTAACTACCCGCGTTCCCTTCTCTGCTCTCTTTCCCACCTCACAAGCAGCAGTCTTTTAAAAGTGTAAGCCTAAGCCAGTCACTCCTGTTTAAATTATTATTTGTTTATTTTAAAGAGAAAAGAACAAAAACTATAAAAAGATACAGAATTTCAAAACAAGACGATAGAAAATCAACAATGGTTGTTGTATTACTTACTGTGATCTTCAAAGTAGTTGCTCAGGGTACCAGATACAGGTATACAAGATTGATCAAAGAATTAAACATTAACTGTTCCTTTCAATAAACCAATAGAAATGAGTAGTACAATTATCTTAGCTATCTAGTGTGTGTGTGTGTGTGTGTGTGTGTGTGTGTGTGTATCGCTTCCTTCTTTCTTTTCTCCTTTTCCTCATCCCAGTTGTTCTTTCCTAGTATCCTACTTAAATTCTTACAGAACTCCCCAGGATGAGGCTTAATTCAAAGATCACTCAGGATGTGACCTCTTCCCACTGCTCCACGTATGCCAGTCTGACTGTCATTCATTCCCCTAATATGGATCTGCGACTCTTTTAAGCTCTTTTGACAGTTGCCTTCATTTACCTGCCTCTGATTTCTCATTTCAGGTTATTACTTCCTCTAGGTGGAGCTTCCCCCAGGAAGGGTCTCTCTCCACCCCTTACGGATCGAAGACAGTATCCCTCCTACTATTCTGGAAGTTCCCAGTACTTACTCAGACCACAGCACTTATTCGTCTTTATCATCATTGCGTGGTCACTTCCCCACCTTCCAGACCCTAAATCTCCTGAAGGCAGAGACTGTGCCTCGCTTTCCATTACAGCCCCAGCACCAAAAATAAAGTCTGACACATCGGAGATGCTCAAACAATTACAGGAATAAATAAAAGTATATAAAAAATATAAGCCAAAGGTTACAGCCAATTTGCCCACTTTGTTATTTAACGATGTCTTTTAATTCTTAATTTATTGATCTTTCCTTTTTTGGTAGCCTTATCTTAGTATACTAATGTATAATAAATGACAACACAATCTATAATATTTATATGTCTTATTTAAGGCAAACATAAGCATGTTCTTTCTTTTGAAAAGCAATAGACTATTACTTTAAACTAAAGGAATGCTTACTTCTCTGTAGATAAAAATCTGAGTGCAATGATACCTCAATCTATAACAGAAAAAAAGAATATAAACCTGACAGATTATATGTAAGTGGAATTTAGAACTAATACCAATTTGAATGTACCACTGGGATTTTGTCTCATTCTTCATAGGAATCCTGGCTTTGTATAAAGAGACTAATCATTCTTTTTAGTTTATAACCTCAAATTCTGATGCACTTTGTTAGATGTTCCTAAGGAAGGAACCATTATGAAAAGCACTGAAAACCAAAAAAGACTTGAGGCTTGTGAAAAAAAATAAAAAAGGAAAGAAAAGCAAATTCTAAAACTACACAATGATGAATGTTCTCCTAATCTGCCTTCACTTAAAAAACGATCTTTAACTTTTCGGGTTTTTAATTTGTGGCAAAATCCCAAAACCTAAAGATTAAGATATTTAATTGTCACTCACTTCCTCCCAGATGAAATGAGAAAAATTACTCCAGATCAATGTCTCCCAAACATTACTCCAACTGAAAATCCTTCCCTTTTTTTTGAAAAAAAAAAATTATAGAGCTGAACGATGTATTTCATATAAATCTTTGAAAATTTCTGTTGAGGGGAGATGATAAAAAAGAGGCAGATTTTTTCACAGCCCCTTTGGCCCACAGCGTGCTGCTACTAAAGGGCCAAGACATTCATGGCACAGGGTTTTACAGACCCCTTTTCTGTGAGGTCCCCAAAGACCCCTTTCAAATTTGAAGTTACGTGATCCTAAAATTTGCCAGAATTTCTGAGTGTACAGTTATCTCGAGAAGAAGGTTAAATAGTCAGCTTCGCCTGCTGGGGATTTCTGGAGAGTAAGAAAAGTGTAAGTTGTCATATAGGAGTGTTTTAAAAGACTGTAGTCATGAAGGAGACACTCCTGGGCATGGTTGTCATGGAATTAGTGGATCCTAAGATGTTTTTATAATTATTTTCTGTAAAATCCACTACTTTGGGTTGTTTAAGGGAGTTTATAAGAGGATGAGTGGTTGAATAAAAGGAAAAGCTACTGGGAGAAAAATCTTCACTAATATGTAAGGACTGCAAGTGAAGAGTAGGTTTCATGGAGAACCGCTTATGCCAGGGCAGGAACTCAGTTTCAAGAAAGCCTGAGACATTCGGAGACTGAAAGTAATGAGCTGAATTCCCCAAAGTCTCAAGCAGTTTCCACCCCAGGGTAATAAAAACAAGAACTCGTGTTTGTTTGTGTTGGAGTCTCTGCTCGGACCGAGAAGGTCAGGCTCTGAACAGCCGGGCCATTGTTCTTCATCACTCATCCTGATCACGCTCCGGTACCTGACTAGGAGTTAGGAAGCCCGGGTTCTCGATCTAATTCTCTGATCAGCTCACCCTGGCATTTTTGAAGAGTCACAATTTTTTCACTCTAGAGTATTTAAGAAGTGATCTTGTCTGTTTGGATGGCAGTGCAATTATGGGGATTATGTTTTCACCTTTTACTTGTGAAATGCTAAAGGTGTCCATGCTGTATCCAATTACCAGTGTTTTTAGCTTTTATACTTAGGAATAACAGTTATCACCTTACTAAGGGATTACTCTCTACCAAAATGTGTTCTAAGTGTCTTATACAAATGAGGTTGCTTAATCCTCATAAAGATCCTATAGTTAAGTACATTTGGGTAGTAAAATCACAGAGAAATAGAGTAACTTTCCCCAAGTCACACAGCTATTAAGTGGCACTGAACCTCCAGTGCAGGAGTCTGCTGCAGAATACTGACTGGCCCTTCACCATTCTTTAACGCTACCTCTTCATAGATGCTCTCAAGTTCTTGCAGATCTAGTGCTAGGTGAAGAGATGGAAAGGTGACAACACACACAGTCTCTTCGGTGCCTTCTTAGTCAGGCTAACTGAGTTTGTTTTCACACAGTGATGGACTAGGACACATACTGGCCTCACACTTTCCCCATCCGGAAAGAAGGATGTGATTGTTTTGTGGGATACAGGAGAAAAAGTTAAACAGCTTCAAAATGAAGCTATTCATTTTAAACAAAATTGGACTATCTCTCAACACATACGTGTTTAGAACAAAAAGGGTTTTCATGGTTTTGTTGCATATTACTCCCCATAGCATTTAATAAGACCTCTGTTCAAATTCTGACCTTTCTGTTGCCAGCACTTGACAGTGAATATCAAAGTACCAACAAGACAACAGCCTGTGAAGTAAAACCCATTGTAGAGCATTCTCTGATCGTTTCAACAGTGCAGATGTGGGCTGACTTTTGAAAGTCTATACTACATTCATGGTTGTGCTCTGCCTTTACTGTTTTTTCTCCCACAGTTAATTAGTTCTATCATCAGATTGTATGGGATAGGGGATTTTTAGGTCCCAGGAGAAACAAGAAAACCATTGAAAGTGTAGTATGTTGTGGAACACAGCTGCAAATATTGAAGGATTTGTACCTCACATAACGCCCCTGGTTCCTACTCCCCAAAGAATCTCTGGATCTGTCTTAAATAGAAGCCAAACGGGACAATGGTATCCAGAACATTTGGCAGTAGTATAGTTTGTTTTAAGACATTGCAGTTCAAAAGCCTCTAGCAACTACTGAGCTATTCTAATCACAAAGAAATCTCTCACACAGGAAATATGAAATAATTTAACTAGGGTCTTTCTTCCAAAACTTCAAAAACTTTCAAAAGTCACAATGAGTCAAGGGTTTTGTTTTTTTTTTGGGATATTAAGGCTAAGGAAACACACACTTTGGGATTAATTAACTCCAAACCAATCAAATATCAATTCACATGAGATTTAGAAGAGTACCGTGTAGACTAGAGAATATGTGCCCTGGTGTCAAATCCAGGCCCTTACAACAGGCAAATAAAACTCTCTGGCCAGGGCAATGAAGCCATGGCCAGAAGTGCACATTCTGTGTACTAAGACCAGGGTGATACAAATCAACTGCCATGAAAGCAGAACAAAGTTGGAAGTTTGCAAACAATAAGAAAAACATGACCTAAAGTGGCTGTGCAGCAAAGAGCAGACCATGGTCCACTGCTGGAACTTTGCTAAGAGGCAAATGCCAGAGTCCCTGAGTCTCACCAAATCCAGACAGCAGTGCAGAAATAACTGAGTGAATGCTGAGTAATTACTCATCACACTGCATGATCATTCCAGAAAAGCAAAAAATATGCAACATAACAAAAGCTATCAAATCAGTCCCAGTAGAGTTTCGAAATGTGGCAGTAAAATTCACATTGGTGAAAAACCAAAAATGTGACGTTGGTGCTTTTGATTTGGTTTGCTCTTAGAAAACAAAAGTATGTTATCAATGTCCATACAGTGGTGACAGAAAACAAAACTTAGTGCAACGTTAAGAGGATTTTCAATGCATCATCCACTCCATATCAGGTTCTCAATGACCCTTACCAAGCTTATCAGAAAGAAAAAGGGAGAATACGTTAATAGTGCAAAATTGTGGGTGTTCAATTCCTGCCACCCCTTAAAGAAATCTGGACATGTAATTCTTTTGCTATAGTCCTATTTTTAGGGGGGAAAAAGCAAATTTTAAAATCAAAGTGGAACTTACCAGACTTACTAAAAAACTGACCTTTTTACATTTTAGACAGAAAATTATTCTTCAGAAACGTTTTCCACACCCACCCACACGCTTCCTCCATTGTTTACAATGCTTGTGTACCTATTTATGCTCTTTTGAAAAATGACCACTACTTCCATTCCTCCCTCAACATACTATGTGAAAGGAGGCCAAAGAAACCCTTCTGGAAAAATGCTGCCTCCCGAGAATTCAAGCGAACAGTAACACATTTAGATTTTGCAAGATTAAGGTAGACTATACAAATCCATATTTCTCCCAGTGGCTCTGTCATTTTTCATATGCTAACCACCACTTTCTAATAACACATAGGTAGGAAACTACTGTCATCATAAACTGGGCCATGTATCTCAATCAACTATTACCTAGGAAAAGCTATGGGACCTGAGGAAGGAAAGAGGCGCTACTGAATTCCTACATCTTACTGGCTTTACATTACAAAGTGTACCTCTGTACCACCGAAATTTCTCAGGGGACTGAAAAAATGCAGTGTGCCAAGCTGGGAATGCTTGCTTAATGTGCAGAAGGCCTTGGATTCAGTTTCCAGCACCACACACACACACACAAATGTAACTTGCCTACAACCCTAAGTTTACAACACCCAACAACTGGGAGGCACCTGTTTTACAAATCTCTACAGAAAGGTCTGAAACTTTCTTTTACTGTTAGGTAAAGGAAAGGACCTTGTTTCCCTGTCAAAACGGTCTTGAGCCTCAGCTTCTTTGTCTGTGAAATATGGGGGTAGGCATGTCTGTCTCAGTTCTTAAGGGGAACAAGTTTGGGTAGGACTCAAACTTCTGCAGACTCAAATCTTGGTGAGAGCTTTGGATTTAGCCTCTCAGACTAATAACTAGGGCCGCCACACTTCTAGCATCACTAAGGCAGGCTTAAGGGTCCTACTGTATCCTCATAAGCTAGCTACTGTCCACCCCGATTTACCTCTGAGCAGTTTGTTTCTACTGTCTTTACTGCTCCTATTAATCCAATCCCTTCTACCCCAAACCTTTTGATCAGAAATTATGGCGTTATTTTTATAAAGCCAATTTTAAAATCTTTATTTTTAATCACCACAAAAGAAGATTATGAAGAAGCCATGATAAAGAGCTACTTATTAACATAGCCTTCAAATGTTCTTGAAATTCTAGTTTCAGTGTATGAGTTAATCAAGTCAGTGAGTCTTACAAAAAGAAAGTCATGAATGTGAAAAGCTGGAGAGCTGGCACAGATCGAGAACAACACACCAAAGCATTGTTAAAACAATAATTAAAAGGAATACTTTAGTGCATATAATGGATATATAGTAAAAGCCACACATGTGAGCTTTATATGTCATTTCTAACTTTCAAGTAGCCATGTTTAAAAACATAAATTTAATATGCATAGAATATTTTACTTAACAAAACATATAAAAAATAGAATCATTTCAACTAGTAATCTATAAAACTTATCAAAGAGACATTTTACATTTGATTTGAATTTGAGTCAGCACAAATCCAGTGCTCAACAGGTCCAGGTAGCCTATGGCTACTACAGTAAACAGCACAGTTACAGACCATAATACATACATGTCTCGCCATAAATACAGTACAGGATAGCATTCCTTTCATAAAACCAGAAAACACTACACTAATGTGATTTCTCATATCTCTGTGACAACACCATGAATTGGTTTTCATATGAAACACAAAAGGCAATGACTGCTTCTAAGAGCTACAGGGCAGGGCTGTTTTGGCTGCAATGGTAGTTTGTTCAGAACAATTTATAATAATAGTGCAAAAATATTATGTGTACTTTAAATGAAGTTTTTCAGAAATAATGTCCACATATAGTAAGAAAGATGTATGTGTGCTGTGTGTATATATGTGGGTGTCTAAAAATCATTCATTGCTTAAAAACTGGGATAATTTCTGAGAAATGTGTCATTAATGACACATTAATGACACATTTCTTAATGACAGGAATCTGTCCTTACGTGAACATCATAGAGTACATATAGCCATCTTAATATATCTGCAACATCACTAAGCAGTATAATCTTATGGGCACACTACTGTGGATGTGGCCATCATTAGTCAAACATTGTTATTGGATGCATCATTGTTTATATCATGCTGGGTGTTTATGTAGTCTACATGTCTTTTATGTACACTCATGAATACGTTACCTAGTTCCACAGGTCAGCTTATGCAACTGGGGACACATCACAAAGAGCTGAGATGTTTTTGCACTATACAAAGACCCCTCCCAAGAGGGCACTTGGGAGCTGAAAGGTCGTTCTTGCTCCGCCTAGGATGCCTTGCATCCATCTATCGACCTTGAGGGACACATTTTTTCTAATACAGCGAAACAGTACCACATATTCTAATGGCTGTCCTGGGTCCTGGGAGCTTTATTAGATTTATTCATTTGGGTAGGAGCAGATGACAGACTGATCTGGCCAATTCTCCACAGCTTCCAATACAAAGTCATTTCTTTCTTACTCATTCTCAACAATGAAATACTCTAGACTGGCGGCCAATACTTGCCACATCCAAGGCGTTGTCTATGAAAATATTAGCATGTAAACGCTAATAGAGAAAACACTGAATGCTCAACTCTGATAAATCAGTGTTAGCTTTCCTAACCCCCACTAAAAAATTCAAGCTTGACACCTATATATCTGGTTTTCTAACTATATTGATCTTATTTCAGGCAATATCACAGAATAGCCTTCAGTCTTCTCTAAAATAACTACTTCTTATGGCTCGGTTACCTTCTGTCAATTTGCACTATTCTTTTTCAAAGAATGGCTTTAGCACTTTCTTGAATTACCTTTTTCATATTTGTTTACTTCTTCAAAATTGGCACCCTCCAGTAGTACATACAATCAAATACTACCCGGGGAGGTAGGGAAGAAGAAATACTGCATGCGATGCATAGCTGGTTTGGGGAAATGCAAAAGAAATATTACTGATGAATGTACCTGCTTTGGTGGAACAAGAGGGAAGAATTCATTTCCTGGCTACAAGATACTATTAGAAATAGCCTAGCATTTACTAAAGGCTTTTTCTGTGAGAACTGGTTAAATATCTCGCCTGAATTCCTTGGCTATGATGACCTGAATTTCTGTCAGAATGTGTGAGAAGAATGTGCAGATGACAAAACTGGGCAATGGAGAGCAATTTAATAAAAAATGCTGTTTACAGTATGGGACAATGCTTCAGGCAACCAGCAAGGATGGTGCCCAGTTTAAGTAGGTTCCACTGTGTGATTTCCTCACAAAGGCCATGTGTATTCAGTAGCAGACCATACCTCAAATATGGTTTGAATGTTTCCCAGCCTAAAAGATCGAACGTGATACTCTGCCACAATCCTGGACATCCGCAGCAAAATACAACTTCCAGTCGGCACAGATCACAGGGGGAAACAGCAGAGATTCTAGTGTACTCAGGTACCATTTTTTGGATACAGATATGCTACATAAGTTACATAAATTTGACACTTCACTGTAAGCTAGGCTTTGTGTTTGGTTTTATTTTTGCCTAACTATAGGCCTATGTAAGTGTTCCGAACATTTAAATTAGGCTAGGTTAAAGTGTGGAGTTTTATAGTACAGGTATATTAATGTACTTTCAACATATAGTTGTTGTATCAGGACATACCCCCCACAGTAAACTGCAGAGCATCTATACTTCAGCACCCTAAAATGAGCAAAGCAGTTATCACCCCTGAACCTGAGAGGGCAAGAGAGAGTAGGAACCCTGTAGGGATAGTTGTATAGAAAAGACTGAATGACCAGAGCTGTGGTCTTTACCCAATGGGTACAGTCAAACCACGATGATTAATGGGTAAGTTCTCTGACCTCCTACTCTTCCCCTCTGCCTGATCTCCCAATAGAGCCTCCAAATGTTTGAATTCAACGAGAGGTCAGAGGGCAGGAGAGTCCACTCAGCTGTCCTGAGGGCAGGCCCCTACCACACGTAGCAACCTGGGAGAAGTCAAGAGTGGCTCTAAATGATTCCAGCAACTCTAGGAAACACAGCATTAAGGGGGGGGTGCGCTTTATACCAGTACATGTTTGAATCTTAGGTTAAAATCCTCATTTGATTTTTATAAAACACTCATTTGAATCAAACACAAACTTGTTGCCATCACATTCAAAAGGCAATTCGAATGCTTGATATATTCCCCACCAGACAACAAAAGCTAATTTTATAGCATTAAAGTGCAGTTCTAGTAAAACATTTAAATGAAGAACTAAAAAAAGTGATCGATCTAAGAAGGCAAGCGTTTTTCTTTTTTGTACATTATATGAACTCCATAGAGAGACAGAGCTACAGGACATTTATAAGTTGACAGCATGAAATGAGCCTCTCTTCCGCTGAGCTGTGGGTGCCAGGTACTGTGTCCCAGCAATGGGGAAAATAACAGACGAGCGGCCGCGCTGCCGCACGTGAGCTCCCACTGCCACCCGGCGCTGCCATCAAGAGCCCGCTGCGATGTATCTGCCCGGTCTTAGACTGAAAACCTCAAACAATGGACAAAAATAAGCTTCTGCTCTTTATTTTTAAAAAACTGATAGTACAAACTTTAGGCCAGTGCTTCCTAATCTGACTGCACATCAAAACTACCTGAAGAGTATTTAAAACTATGTTCCTGGATCCACCCACCTCTACCCCACTGACTTTTTAACTCTTCAGGGGAAGGGGACTAAAATTTATGAAGCAAAGATTTTGGAATTAATAGTTTAAAATTTCATTTTCCAGTGTTAGGTGTATTTCTTCTGAAACAGTTTTCTGCACATTTTATGTTGCTCTGTTTTAAATAAAGCATCCATATGAGACCATTTGTTTTTCAAATGTGATGACCCATTAATAAGTATATAACACTTCTCAATGTGAGCACAATTTTTCCAAGATTTTTTCAATGTATCACTTTATTAAGACATACTTACATAGAAAAAACTGCACGTCAATACATGTGTCTATATTACTTGAGATAGACAAAATTTCTTTTGAGTATCCAGAAAAGTAAATCTGACTGACTTAGGAATAAAATTAAATTGTTGCTAAGCTTTTCAATAGAAGTGCTTTATGTCCTCTGAAAAATGGCATAACATACTCAGATTACTCAAGGAAATAAAATGAAAACTATGGATTTTGTATAATTTCTGACTTTGGTATGAAAGCTACCAACGTGCTGTGATTGATAGTAAAACTTCAGAAACTAAGTTTCTATGAACTCACCCAGGCAAATCTATTAGAAGACAAGATTCAAGAAACCAAAATGACTAAAGGGATCTCAACTAGTGATTCCATGAATTAGTGAGCATTCAGTGAAGTTATTTTTAGAACTAAGATCCAGTAAAGATTAAAAGGGAAGGTTAAAAAGAAAAGACTAAATGGTATGTTACGGCTAAGGTAGAGCAGGCATAACTACATTTTATACATGGACAATTATATGAGGTACTTTTATAATCATTTTGATGTGAGCATCCAATTTGTTAACTGAAAATACAATTCTCACCAAAGACAGCAGGATTCTTGGATAAATGCAAGATGATACCCAAATCACCCTTTCATATCACATAACAAGGAAGCTACCACGCACTACCACTAGTAAAACATAAGATAACTTGAGCATCAATAAAAAATAACTGGAAACAAGGAAATAGATCATTTGCAAAAGGTAAGGGGCCCAAGAGACAGAGGGCAGGGGTCGGGAGAAGAGAAAGATTTAAGATGTGTCCTGTACCTGCAGCAACTCCCCATGATGAACGCAAACACCATATTACTGCACCACCTAATCAAATTAAAACATAGTTGCAATGGATGAAAGAACATCAATATGTTTAAATCAATGAATTTACAATACTTTTTAAAAAGTCACTGTAGAACAAGCATGATAAAGATAGCCACAAATCTTTGCTTCACCTCCCACTGAGAGGTGAAAGCTATTGCATTCTCCTTAATATGGGCTGATTTGATATTGTTTGAGCAAAAGAATACAGAAGTAACACGATGAAAGTTTCCTCAAAGCCTCAGTCCTAATAAGCCTTAGAACTTCCATCTGATTCTCTTAGAATGCTCTTTTTGGAAAGCCTGAGCTGCCCTTTTAAAACAGTGTTTATTGATAATCCCAGCTACACCTCACTCTTCGGCCATAGGCGCTGAGTCACACACATGCCAGTAGAGCTGTCTCTCAAAACAGCTCCCTGCAACCGGTGCCAACAGGTACCACAGCTGAGGTCACATGGCATGAAAGAATCACCCAGGTGAGCTCTGCCCAAATTTCTGACCTACAGAATCATACGATATAGCCAAATATCTTCTTGTTCTAAGTCCCCATACTTTAAATTACTGTACATTAAGTAAAAGACTCAAACAAAATTTTATACCTGAAAGTAGAAGTCTACAGTAATGAAAATCTGAAATTGTAGCACTCACATTGGGGCTGGGTGGTGGCCTGAAGCTGGAAAATCCTGAAGGAAACTGGTAGTAGCAGGTGACGGGCTCTGAGGAGACCGTTGGCAAAGACCATGAGGAAATGGTGCTAGGGGCTGAGGAAAATGGGGGACCTTACACAGTGGTGGAGAGTTTGACAGGAGTGTGACCTTTAGTAATTTGGAAAGTAGAAGAGAAATTACCTTTAAAAAGAATCATTCAGGTTTTTTGCAGAATTTAGGAAATAAAAAGATCTACAACTTTCTAAGTGTGAATAAAATTGTGTATGATCTCTACTTTCTCCCAGCAAAATATTCTCAAAGTTATAAATGACTTTAGGATAAAGATTAAATCTTCAGCTTGACAAGAAAAGTGGGTAATGATTAAAGATAGAGAGAAAAGGTTTCATGTGCAGCTCCGAACTCCTTTGATGAGGACGTCAAAATAAAATACAGAAATACTTAAGAGAATGTCTAAGAATCATATAATTGTAATTTCTGGACATCTCTTCTAGAAAAGTGGACTTCCAACAATGTTGGGGAGGTGCCCTTTTACCTAGATGATAGGTTTCTAGGAATTTTTCTCATTGTTCTGTAGCACCCAAGATTGAAAAGGTGTGTTTTTGAAAGAAAATATAGATGTGGTTTTTACAGATTATATTTTGATATACAATAAGGCCACCAAAAGTGTTACAGAAAGTATATCAGCTTAAACTAAAAGTCAAAATGACCACTGCAAAAGAAAAGAAGGATTTGCTTGTCAAACTTCTGCAGGTAGGAAACTGCCTGGAGAGGTTATTTCACGTCACACGTGGGAAGAGGGAAAAAGAGAGATGACGCAGAGTAGAAACAAAGGCCCAAGGGGCAAGACCAAGAGTCGTGGAGAAACATTCCCAGGAAATGGAAATGAGCCCAAATCAAATAGCTAGTGACATCTGCCCAGGTGGAGTTCAGAATCGCTGAGGACTTGCTGGCTATGCACCTTCTGCTTTCAGCCCTCTGTGATGGTAGTGCCTACTGTGGCTAGCTTAAGTTTTTGTCACCTCTGTATCTTAGGTGTATGGAGGAGAGGGAGAAGGGGCAATAGATAAATTTGTCTCTCATTTACAGGCCTTTAGAGTGAAAAGAACTGTGTTGGAAAATGGGACACCTGAGAAATCAGACACAAGAAATTTCATTCACATCTGGAGCTGATTTAAATCATGAGTATTAGACTTCAAGTGTCACAATGAGACGAGACTTTGGGGGTGCTTGAGAAGAAGCTAACTGTACAACTATCCTGTATCTGATATGCATGTAAATACCTGGTGACAGAGACCAGCCGAAGGAGATTATATGTGGCCACACACCTTCACTGCTCCACCCAAGGAAAGATGGAGAATTATTTCCTTTCCCTTGAGGCTAGGCTGGATTTAGTGGCTTGCTTTACCAAAGAATGCAGCAGAAGTGACATCTTACAACTTCTTAGGACTTGGAAGCCTTGCATTTCTACCTGTCCCTTTTGAAACATTCTTCCTGGTAGGGCCGAGCTGCCACTCATGGAAGTTCAACTTCCCTGAGACCTCTACGCTGGCCAGGAAAGGGGTAGGCTCTGTGGGTGATAGCCATAGCTAAGCCTTGTCTTTCCATCATCCCCAAGAAGGTACCAGACATGATGTGACTGTCCAGAATTGTAAACTGGAAATAAAGATTCCTATCTCACTCTGTTCTTCAAAATGTTAGCTAACAGCTCAAGTGAAGACACTGTGAAATTTTATATGTATTATAAATTCCTAAAATGACATCCCCAATCTCTGTGCATCCATAAAATGACACAAACATGCACACATGCCTCCATAATTTACACATGCTTCAAATCTATGAAATGACTCACACCCTTTCCCACCGGGTCTACACGGGAAGGGCCCGCCACAGTTCTCTTCCTTGTGTTCTGGCCACCCTGCTGTGCACTGACCTCCAACTACACGCAGACTTGGAGTCTGCAGCCAAGTCAACACTGAAAGATAATTTATTTTCACATAAGAAGGGCAAGCATTCATCCGTATCCATCACACCTTTCCAAGCCATCAGGTTTTTCTTTCTCTCATACAAACTTCCGAAAATCTTTATCTGGACACGGTAATGATTCTAACCCTGGATCCATGAAGATTAGGAACATTTCAAAATATTCTCATTCCCTTCCTAGAAGCATTCGATAAATTTGCACAAACTGAGAATTGGAGTTTATTTTTAACTTTATGTTTTTTTTTTAAAAGTCATTTTGGATAAGACTTCACAAACTTTTAACTATTTGTTACTTGAGATTTAATGTAAAATGGTCTCTGTTTACATTTTTTCCATTTTATGTAAAGGAATGCACTACCATTTTCTTCCCTTTAGATTTATTTAGAACATTCAAATATGTGTACAGCATGCAATAACCTCTTAGTCATGGGCTCCGAACTATTTTTAGCTTTTGCAGTCTTAACATTCTTAGTCACAGCCCTTTTTTAAAAAAGTTTTCTTTGGTTTGCTTTTAGTTATGATCCAGTGACAGCTAGAACCTGAAGCAGTGTTGTGAGTGGATCCTGAATTTTTTGTCATTTATACAGTTCCTACACACACACACTGACAATCAACTTTATAAGAAGGAAGGGAAAAATATATATGTATGTACAGGGATAGCAGGGATAATTGAACTGCTGATGTCTATTGGTTTATTGAAAGGAACAGTTAATGCTTAAATCTCTCTTTTACCAATTTTGCATGCTTAGATCTGGTAATCTGAACAACTAATTTGAAGACAACAATATGCAATATAACAACCATGGTTGAATTCCTACCATCTTGATTAGTGAAAATGTATTGTTTCTAATTTTTTATTATCTTTTATTTTTCTTAATTGTTTGATCAACCTTGCATTCTTACATCTGTTAATCTGAGCAACTTCGTTGAAGATAACAATATGTACTGTAATAACCATTGTTAATTTCCTACCATCTTGTTTTGAAATTCTGTATCGCTTTTATTGGTTTTTGTGTTTTGTTTTTATCTTTGTTATTTTGTTTTCTTTTTTCTTTAAAATAAAAAAATAAAAAAACAATCAACTTTATAATAAATTTAAATTGGAAATGTAAGTTGAGCTACAAAAAAAAGAGATAAATTGTTTTAAATGGAAAATTTCTTTCAATTTTTTCTAGCTCCTTTTGTATATCCTCAGCCAGAAGAGTTACTGGATCTGAAAATTTTGTGAAATTCTCCCGTTAAATTGACAGACATTCAGTGACAGTAAGATGAAATATAGCAATCATTTAAAAATAAAATGTTTACAGTGTTGACTGATTCTAGTGATACTTGCGTATCATTGGAAGCAAACCAATCCTACTCTCACTGGTGAATCACAACAATGCCACTTTTTATTTTGTTTTGTTAACTTCAGTTTTCCAACCGTTCAGTTTTCCTTTGGTAACAGATTTTATTCTTATATCTAAAGCTCTATCTTGTCAATGTATGCTTTCTTTTGATATTTTGAGTACCCTCTCCATTTTAACAATACCCTTCCACTTTAACAATATATGCATAGAACGCTCACATCTTAATAAGTTCATGTCTAAAATCCTAATACCCACACGCATTGCACAGATGCACCTTCAACTCAACAGTGCCCAGAACGGTTTGCATTTTACTTCTGGTGGTTTCTACCCACCTAGCAATGATCATACCCTGTGGGAGACCGCTGAGAGACCTGCGGTTGGCATCCATTTTGTAAACTATCAGCCATCTTGAGAATTAAGTTCCAGTTTCCATATATGGTCAGTTTCCTGTAGTTTCCATGTATGGTTAGTTTCCTGTGACTTCTATATATGGTCAATTTCCTGTTAATTACGTAATATCGCCTGATGCTCTGACCACCCTCGCATGATGTCTGGACCTCCCTCCGTTGCCTAGTTACCTACTGACGTCAATCCCCATTCCCGTATGTATATAAGCCCAAGCTTTCCACTCAATAAACAAGACTTGATCAGACTCCTGTCTTGTCTCCATTTCTTGTGTTCCTTGTCTCTTTTCCATCCCACTCCCCCTCTAGAGCCTTTGTTGACTACCCGCGGGTCGGGACAACACCCATGCAATTTTGAATTTGCAATATGTTCATGAGATCCTGTAGGTAGCACTTCCCCAAGCTCAGTAAGAAAATCTCAATCTATTCATCCAAAACTTTCAAAATTTTATTAACTTGAGAAACGAATGAAGCATATCAATAGCAAATTTTTTTCTCCAGTCATGAAAATATGCATATAATTCAGTCAAATCTATTGAAGTTAACTCAGCAAACATTTGTTAAACTCCAGGCATTTCGGGATGAAAACAAAATCTGTAGTACCTAATACAGCCTGTATAGTATCTCTTTCTACCACTAGTAAAACCCTCACTCTGGTAGTTTAAGATGGCAAAGATACAGCTCACGTATAACTGTATATGCAATTGTTAGAGCAAGACTTCCAATAGCAGTATTTGTTTTATAGCACTTCTACCAATATGAAATAATGAAAGCATCTCACTATTTCTTTGGGTCAGGCCTTTCAGATATAATGATCAATTATTGTATAAAATTTACTTTTTCTCTATGTTTTTTAATGTTCTTGGCTGTTTGATAAAGGTGTTGAACCAGATGATGTCTATAGTCTTTTCCAGTTTTAGGGAACATGAATTCTGTTCTGTCACTGGTAGGGAGGAACATTGCCCAGTCTGGAGAGTTGGTATTCTTAGAGGCATTGTTATAACATCTAAAATACAGAGTGAATCTTAGGACTTTAGGTTTGATGGCAGTAGCAAGAACTTTGGGGTGTCCTGTAACATCTCTGGTCAAGTTTTACGGAAGTTGATAGTTGGTCTGGGACATGAGTCCTTTTCTACTTCAAGAAATGTACAAACCGACATCAGTCATTGGTCTGCTCTTTAGAGAGCTGGCTGGCCTTAAAATCTTGAACCAGATGAACATGAATGGACTCTGAGTTGGTGGCAACCCCTTCCTACTTCCTCAAGATTTTCCCTCAAGAAGGGTTTAATACCTCTATGAAGCCTTCTATGCCTTACCTTGGGGGGATTCCCTACCTTCTTGGCCACTATTCTAAGCTGAATAACCTATGATCATATCCACACTATCTACTATTTAAGCACCTTTTCATATATTACACCCTAAGCTTTTTGGTGGTAATGACCAGGTCCTATTTACCTTTGTATAAGATCAAATAATTAGTCCGTTATCCTCAGCTAGACAGGGGCGGAACAAAAATATGAATTCAAAGATTCTGGTTGTAGAGTTTGTAGTATCAGCTATTATGTAGTGCTTAGTTATAACATGATCACTTTCCTTTATGATACTGTGATGTGCTGTCCCTCAGACTATTCTCCATCCTCTAACAGATCACGTTGTTTCTAACCAGGGATGCAGATGATATACTGAGTTGTATGAAGCAGGATTAGATATTTGTAATAACTTTCATTCCATTTGGGAGCAGTGAACTGAAAAATGATAAGAGCAGCACAGAAACATGAGGAACCTATTTTTGAGTGTTTACTGTCAGTAGAAAATTTCTACAATAGTACACCTACCAACATCTTCTATAACAAAAATCTTCATAGACCTGACGAGCATAAACAGGAACTTGTATGATATCAGCTGGCATCTGGGATGTCATCTTTCAAGTACGTTATCCCAGGGTATAGTTATCAACTAGTCTGTAGCAGCCAGGTAAGGACATTGGAGGAGTGGGTACAGAGAAGCATCAAGCAGCAGTTCTAGACCCAAAGCAGGAACCAAAATCTAGTTAGGTCTCCTCTAAAGATCATAAGTTGAAGAGCTGTTAGGGTGATCAGGTGGCTAGATAACAAGACTAAAGAACATAATTTTTTTTAAGGATAAAGACTAGGGTAAAATACGGATTTTTTTTTCAAGTACCATTGTTATAAAATGAATATCTGTGTCCTCTCAGGATTCATATGTTAAAATCCTGACACCCATAGGGATGGTATTAGGAGGTGGGGTCTTTAGGAGGTAATTTAAGTAAGAAGAACGGAGCCCTTGTCATTAAAAGACTAGTGCTCTTATAAAAAAAAAAAAGACCCCAGAGAGTGCTCTAGTCTTTCTGAAAAAGATCCCTGTTATGGTTGATACATTGTGTCAACTTGGGGAGTCTGGAGGTTTGGCTGAGTGATTTAGCAGAAAGCCAGGGTGCTTACTTTGTATACATCCCGAGCCTGTGGAAGAGGAAGGCATGAAGATTGTGTGAGGAATTGGGTGAGGGTAGCCTGTTTACAACTTAAGGGAAGAAAGGAGGCTGCTTGCCTGCAATTCCTCCCTTTTGCTGGTTGTTTTTGCTGTGCTCTGCCACCGTGAACGTTTGCCTTCTGCCATGTGCCACACTGCCTCAGAACCAGCCAAGTATGGACTGAAACCTCCATGAACTGTAAGCTAAATGAACCTTTCCTTCCTTCATTTTGGGGATTGGGTATTTTGTCTCAGCAATGAGAAAAAAATAACCAAGACAATCCCTCACCAGAACATGAACATCCTGACATTCTGATGGCAGATTTCCATCTTCTACAATGTTAAGAAACACATTCTATTGTTTATAAACCAACCAGAGTAGCTTGAAATGGCTAAGACATTTTATTCTTAAAAATACTTATAATAATGTAACCACAAGAGAAGTAAGGCAAGGTATAAATGACTGTAAACTAAAAGGAGAAGCTGAACTACCTGTCTATATGTTAGCTGGCCAATCTTTCAGTTCCTCACGGGAAGTCAGAAGTTCAGATTTTAACGTGAAATCTTCCAAAATTTTTAAAATGCTAGTAATTGATTCAATTTCAGAAATACAGTGCAAATAAAGCTCAGATATGCCAAACAAAACATAACTGCAGGTCAGATTTGGCCCATGGCCCATGCTTGCAACCTTGGAATAGAAATTCCAAGTCCCTTAACATTTAGAAAATAGGAAACTACATGGGCAAACATGGTTACTTGTGGTCAGAAGTGAAAACAAAGAGTAGGATTCAGGAAGCTTGACGAGGTGAGGAGAAGCAAAGGGATCCTGGAGGTAAAAGCAGTAGAGAGCTGAGAAGCCAGGAAGTTCAGTGGGTTAAGACAATGGCACCAAAACCCCAAACCGCAGAGAACAGCCTGAGCAAGATTTGTTTGCCCCACAAAACTGTGCTTTCCACTTGCTATAAACTGAAGCTGGTAGTGGGTGGAGCCACCTTCTTACAAGTAAGTGAATACAGTTGGTGGGAAGAGATGGCCTTCTCCTGCAGGTGTCTTCGGGTCCCTGCTGTGTCACAGATCGTACACCTGGGATTCCAGGGTGACTCTTAGGGTAAGGGCCCATGAACTTTGCATTCTAAATAAGAAGCACACCTCCGAGACTAGGAGGTTAAATCCTTCTATATTTCAGAGCTTTCCTTGTGGGCCAGAGCTCAAGTGTTCCACAAATTAAGCATATTCTGCTACGACACCAAAAACACCCAGCCACTAGTCCCAGGCACAACATTCAGGCTGATTGAACAGTCTGCTCTCCTTTTTGTAGACCACCCAGTCTTCTTATAATGACTCTACATTGTCTCATTTATTTTCTACATGGCAGCAGAGGTCCCAATTTCCTTAGTTACATTTCATTCTCTCCCTTACGCAACTGCTGATTTATTTGCAATTCCCTAGTTCTCTATTAGTCAGTCCAGTGGTGATTTCTTATCCCCCTCTCCAGTGAGCTATGGAATATGGCAGAATTGATACACTCTGACTTTCCTATCCTGTTTAGAACAAAACGAGGGGGAAACGACAGGGAAAGAGAAAACGCTGATCAAATACAAAGAGGTTACAAGGGGGAAAAGAAGAAAAACAAAGAAGGCAGATGCTGCACACAGGTAGTCCATAGCTCACAGCATCCCTTTAACTGAGTATTGTGAAAGAAATGGACAAGAAAACAATCTTAATGAATTTACTTTATCATTTGGTACAGCCCACATTATTGCATTATTGTAATGAAAAACACATCAGAATATGTCTAGACACATGACATACTCCTGGTAGAGAGTTCCCTGCACTTCAAAAAAGTTGTGGTTCAATTTTCTTCTGGGAAACGCTCCAATGGCAACATTTCAGGTTCTTGAAAGGCTCTTCAGAATAACTGCCTAAGGGGAGGCCACCTCCAAAAGTAGACTTAAAGCACCAGGGCACCATAGGCCTGGCAGAGCTTTCCATGGGAAAATGGTCAGAGCAGCCTGGCCACCCTGTGCAAACCCCACATACAACAAGCCCCTGATAGGTTCTGTTATGTGGAGAGTCACTTGACAGCCTAAATAAAACGTGGAAAAGAACCTATAAACAGAACAGAAGTAATAACATACTTTGTTTTGGTGACTCTTTCATTTTAACTACATATAGATTAAACAAATCCAATTGGTACAACTTTCACCAATGTGTTGAGTTAAACCAATTCTGTAGGCGTTGGAAGTCTGGAAAGAAAAATGACACCCCATCTTCACAGTACTTTACCTCTTACAGGGCAAATGATGCTATGCCTGTGTTCACACAGAGCAGCCATGGAAAGAATAAACCCTAAACTGCAGTCATCATGTTCAGATTGTAATTCTGGCGATGCAAGTTACAGACTCCAATCTCTAAATGCCCAGCAAACTGCATTTCTTCCCTCAGATGCAAAACAAAGACCCTCCATTAAATCCAATTCCTTGAATGCTCAGGTTTTTACCACATGAGGAGCAGGGTGAGAAAGATGAGCTGAAATTTCGGGAGGGAGACAGATGCTCACTTTTTGTATTCAACATGTCAACAGTGTTTTTGAAGGTATCACCAGAAACCTAGATTAGGATTCTGCCTAGGAATTTAGCCCTCAGTGCAAAAGCTAAGAAAAACTGGCCTTGCCCTGAGGAGACGCGTATTTCTGCTAGGCTCAAAACACCCAACAGTTGCCCATGACAAGTAGAAGCAGAATGCAATCTCACGTTTTTTCCTGAAACTATCTCTACAGTTCCATTGAGTTCCATTGAGTTTTTATGTGTCAATTTAAGTAGTACCTGAAGAACCAGTAAAGCATTATTTCTGTGTGGCTCTGAAGATGGTTGAGTCTATAGACCATGTGGGGAGGATCAGCCCTCCGTGGAGACAAGTGCCATCTAATTGGCGGGGGACCTGGATAAAACCGAAAGCCAGGAGAAAAGATTCTTTCCTTTCCTCTTTCTCTGTTTTTTCCCTCCCGTTCTCCTCTCATGTGCTTGTTCTTCTATCTCTCCTGCATTTGGAATATCCTTCTTCTCTTGCTCTTGAACATCACAACTGCAGCTCCCCTAGCATTTGTACTCTGGGACTACACCAGTAGAACCACAGGTTCAGTGATCTTTAGCCTTAGACTAACAGTCTCACTCTCACCTTTTCTGGTTCTAAAGCTGTTCGATGTGATCTGAGGCAGGCTGTGGCATCCCAGGGTCTCCTGCCTACAGACAGACTGACATGGGACTTCCCAGCCTTCAGATCTGTGTGGATCAGTTCCCCTTTCACACATCTACAGATAGATGCATATGCAGATAGCCTGCTGGTCCTAGAGCCTAGAGGAACTAGCTGTTCTGGTTCTGGAATGGATTCAACTTTGCCTTATCTCTCCATCCCTCTTTGTAGCTCAGATCTCTGAACAACTCTGAACTGCTGATTCCTAAATGCTCCAAATTTGCTTCTTTCTGGATGGGAAAACAGAGTGTGTCTCTTGAGGGACTCAGAGTAGTCCTACCACCAAGTCTATCACCAACACCAACATCCCAAACTCAAAGAATTAAGCTATTTTTGTCACCTTCTCTGTATAATGTACTAGTAGTTCTTTCCCTTAGCCTATATCAACTCCAGGTTTACAAAAAGCCCTGCCCACAAATAATTATCAGTTGCCTATGTGACTGGCCACTGCCCTAAACTCTAGGACTCTATGCCATAAACACAAACTATATTAGTTCTCGAAGAGTACAGTCTTACAGGAAATTAGACCTACATGCATTCACATTCACCGATCCATTCATTTGACATAATATCTATTAAAGGCCATCATATGTTAGCCACTATAATAAGCCTTGGGCATACAAAACTGAGTCTACTTTCTTCTTGTTTCAAAGAATTTATAGTCAGTTTAGAAGAGACAAACAGGAATGCAAAACAACACATGACAAAGCAGTATTTATGTTATGATCAACTAGATTAAAAGAACAATCTATTGTATCTTGGAAGAGGATTTGTTCAAAGAAGTCTTTATGAGGGAGGTTGTACCTTAACTGAGATTTGAAAGCTGAAGAGGTATTTGAGAGACAGAGTAGGTAGAGGAAAACACTGCCTGTATAGATTATAGTATAGGGAAATATCATAGCCTGTAGGATTCAGATGAGCCTGCCCACTGAAAACAGTGATATATTCATCTAGAAGTATAAGAACATCTCCTTTAAAATATTAAAAGAATTACAAGAAGGTATGGGATAAAGAGGTGAAAATCCAAGTGAAGCAAGAGCTCTGAGAAGTGTACTGAGTTTGGGAGATGTTTCTGTTCTAGGACATTTGTCAATGAGACAATTTTGAGGTTTTATTTGTAGACCTGTCAGGGTAAGTGGAAACAGAAATCAAAACCCAGGTCCTGCAATGTGGAGAGACAATAAGGAGATCTTCTTTCATTGTTTCCCCAGAGGGCTGCACCCTTAAAGCAGGGGACTTAGAAATAACTCTCTCCATCTGTTATGGCTTGTATCTAGATGCCGCTCCCTGAAAGCCTCACACAGTCATAGGTGCAGAGTTTCGAGGATGACTGGATTAGGGTTTGTGATGCTGGTATTAAAAATGTGATGCTAGGATTAAGGGTGCCCCACCCTGGGTGTGGGTGGCACCACCCAAATGGCGGGTAGCCTGAGTGGGATAAAAGGCACTGAAAGAAGGCAGGCCAGCTGCTGCTGTTGCTGCCGTTGCTTGCTGCTTGCTGCTTTCTTCCAGCCCAGCCACGCTATGAGCTGTTCTCCTCTGTGATACCCTTCTGCCATGCCACCTGCTTTGGAGCCAGCCAATTATCGACTGAAACCTCCACAATCTATGAGATAAAATAAACCTTTCCTACCTTAACATCGTGTGTTGGTTATTTTTGTCTCAGCAGTGCCAAAAGTAACTGAGACACCATCCAATTCCCATCAGTGGCACTGTAAGGAAAGAGTTCTATTGCTGAACAAATTAAGGAGAAATGTCCCTGAGAATCTCTAACCATGAGGTGACCCTTGAGCAAATCTTCAGGCCAAATTTGCATCATTTAAAAGAGGTACCATAACAAGAAGAACAAGAACAATAAAACACAGAAACAGACACTCAAAAACATAGATACCAAATCATTAGAGATCCATTAAATCAATTATCCTTACTGTATTTGCAGGTATAAAGAAAAAGTAGGATGAAATTGAAAAGGGAAATATCAAAATGTCTCCTAGACAATTTGAAAAGAACTGAAAAACTCTTTAAAGTGGAGAACTAAAACTAATTTAAAATGAATGAGCCTTGCAACGATTGTAGTAAAGACTGGAATAGGAAAGAATCATCAGTGAAGGGCCAGGGATGTAGCTCAGCAGCGCAGTGCCTGCCTCAAAGTACAAGGTCCTGAGTTTGATTTCTGGTACCTCCCCCACCAAAAAATCATCAATGAGTCATCAGTAACTGTTAACTCTAAGGAGAGACTTTTACAAGGGGCAGGATGCTTGCATGATCTTAAAGTGTTACCCCATAAATGGCTAATTAGTTCCAAGAGAGGATAGAATGATAAGAAATCGACATTAATATTATTACCTAAGAAACGTATAGTGTTACCAGCGAGGAATGGAGGGTAGAAAAGAGTGACAGAGAGAACTGTGAGCAGTTGGATGTCCATTGGCGAAGCAGGGAAGTAGTCTCTAAACTCGACCAAATGGAAAACCTATCAGGAAAGAAAATGCTTTGAATAAAGGTAAATTCATTTATTTGTAAACACGTTCCATATTTTACAAAAAATATATGTATAGAATTCAAAGGATGGTATTAAAAACAAAATAGAAATAGAACTCCTGATATTTTCTTCCCACATTTCTAGGGCTTCAGTTGTAAAACTGGTGCTCAGCAAACTGTGGCCTGCTGCACAAATGAGGCCCACATTTTCTTCTTGTAAAAGAAAGTCTTGTTGGAACACTGTAATGCATGTATCATCTTATGTACTGCTTTTGGGCGATGACAGAGATGCATAGCTGTGGCACAGATGGATGGAACATGAAATCTCAAACATTTGTTGTCTTGACCATTACTGAGAAATGTTGCTAAACCCTAGGATTGAGAAGGGATGCAGCAGAGAAGTAAAGACCTCATAAGCCAGCACATTATAGATATGAAGATACAGGCAACAGGGAACCTTGGAAAGATTTTAGGCAAAGGGAAAAGCACTCTGACAGAAAGAAGCCTAAGGAAAAGAAGGCCAATTAGATTTGTACGTGTGAGCTTGATCGCAATGCCTTCCCTTTCCACTACAGCCGCTTTCCTTCTATGAAGTGGGATCGGTAATTCACAAAGAGTTGTCTTTAAGTTAAATAATTAGTATAAAGTGTTTCTTACATTGTAAAAGCACTGAAATAATTTCAAGAGTGATGATTTTTTAAATAAGTTTATTGTTATAATTTAGATATACATAATGATCACATTCATCATAGGGAATTTGTACTTGTACATGATACATCGTGATTTCTCTTTTTTGCCCAATACCCTTTCCTCCCTTCAAGACCTCTTCCCCTCCTTATTTACAAAGCTTTATTTCTATTTTATCCTTTTTTTTATCCTTTTTTCTTTTTGTCTTCCTTCATTCCCCCTTTCCCTTCCCTTGTTTCTCTTTCCTCTTGAATAATTTCTTCCTATTTCACAATATCTATTGCACAATTTGGTCCTTCTGTACTCTTTCAGTTTTTCATCCTGGGGAGACAATATGATATTTACACAAGTGTGTCTAATTTATTTCATTTAAGAGTATGGTCTTGAGGTGCATCCATTTACCTAGAAATGTCTCAAGTTTAGCCTTCTTTATGGCTGACTAGTACTCCACTGTATAAAAAAGCATATTGTTAAAATCCATTCCTTGGTTGATCAGTGTTTGTGTTGTTTCCAAGATTTAGCTATTATGGACTGTCCTGTAATAGTTAAACATGGGTACACATATATTAAGTTTTTAATTGTCCTTGGAAGATACCCAGAAGGAAAACAGATGGGTCAAAACAGAATTCTAATCTTAGGTGTTTTAGTAATCCCCACATTGAATTCATAGTGGTTGCACCAGTCTACACTCCTACCAACAGTGAAGAAAGTTTCCCCACAGCCCCTCCAGCATTTGTTATCAGTTGATTTCTTGATGACAGCCGTTCTCTCTGGGGTGAGAGGGAATCTCAGTGTTGTTTTAATTTGCATCTCTTGAATGACCAGTAATGTTGAACATTTTTTCATATACTTATCTGACATTTTTATTTCTTCATGTGAGAAGTGTGTATTCATCTCAGATGCCCATTTTTGGATTGGGTCTTCAAATTTGGCAGGGCTTGATTTGTTCAATTTTTAAATGTTCTAGATATTAGTCCTTTGAGGGACAAGTGTCTTAAATTTTTCCCACTTTCTGGGTGGCCTATGCACTCTGCTGGTGATTTCTTTTGCTGTACAAAAGCTTTTTACTAGGGTGAGATCCCAATTGTTGATTCTTTGTAGTAATTTCTCATGCAATTGGGGATTTGTTAGGAAATCTCTGCCTACACCCATGTCCCCAAGAATTCTGCCTATTTTCTCTTCCAGCAGATTTAGCACTTATGTTTTAATATTTAGATCCTTGATCCATTTTGATTTTAGTTTAGTGCATTGTGAGAAACAGGTCTAGTTTCAGTCTTTGGCAGATGGAAAGCCAGTTTTCCAGCATGGTTTATTAAACAGACTTTCTTCCAGTGAGGATATTTGGCCCCTTTATCAAAAATAACTTGGCTGAGTGTGTTTATATTTATGTCTGCATGTTCTAGTCTGTTCCATTGAGCCTCAGGTCTGTGTTTTTGCCAGTACCATGCTGTTTTTATCACAGTAACTTTGTAGTATAATTTCAATTAAGGGATTGTGATGACCCCTGCTTTGATTTGTTGCCTAGGATTGTTTTTACTATTCTAGGTCTCTTCTGGTTCTAAATGAATTTTAGGAATGTTTTCTATAGTTCTGTTATGAAGTATATTGTTGGAATTTTGATTTGGATTGCATCAAAACTGTATAACAATTTTGGGAGTATGCCCATTTTCACTGTGTTGATTCTTACGTATGAGCAAGTGATATCTCTCCATTTTCTGGTATCTTCTTTGATCTCTTTTTTGAGAGTACTGCATTTTTTCTTTTATCTTTTTTTGAAGTTTATTGATACAGTTTAGATATACATAATTATCACATTCATCATAGGGAATTTATACCTGTACATGATACATCGTGATTTCTCTTTTTTTTCCCAATCCCCTTCCCTCCCTTCAACTACTCTTCCCCTCCTATTTACAAATATTTCTTTCCATTTTATCCCTTTTTTTAAAATTACATTGTCTCCCTGGTATGAGAAACTGAGAGTAAGTAAGGATCAAAAAGTACAACAGATATTATGAAATGGAAAGAAATTGTTCACAAGAAAATAGGAACTAGGGGAGGGGAGGGGCAAAGGAAGGAAAGGAAAAACAAAAGTGATTTTTAAAAATACTGTAATTTTTAATGTGTGCATCTTTTCTTTCCTTTGTTAGATTGGTTCCTAAGTGTTTCATTTTTTTGGATGCTACTGTGAAAGGTGTTGTTTTCCTAATTTCTCTGTTAGTGACTCTGTTGCTTGTGTACAGGAATGTTATTGACTTTTCAGTGTTAATTTTGTACCCAGTTACACTACTGAATTTGGTTATTAAATCCATAAGTCTCCTGGTGGGGTTTTTGGGGTCCTCCATGTAGGGTATCATATCATCTGAAAATAATGATAATTTAACTTCTTCCTTTCCTACCCTTATTGGTTTTATTTATTTGTCATGTCTAATTGCCCTGGCTAATGTTTCCAGAACTATACTGAATAGCAGTGGTGATAGTGGGCATCCTTGTCTTGGTGCTGATTTTAGAATGACAGCTTTCAGGTTTTGTCTGTTTAGAATGATGTTGGCTATTGATTTGTCATATATGCCTTTCATCAGATTGAGGCAGAAACCATGTATTCCAATATCATGAACGTCATGAACTTTGTCATGAATAGGTGTTGTGTTGTATTGAGATGATTGTATGTTTTTGTCTTTGGCTCTGTTGATATGATGCATTACAGTTATTGATTTGCATATGTTAATCCATCCCTGTGTCCCTGGGATGAATACTACTTGGTCATGGTATATAATCTTCTTAGTGATTTGCTCCATTCTGTTTGCCAGTATCTTATTGAGGATTTTTGCATCTATATTCATTAGGGAAATTGCACTGTAGGTTTTTTTTTTTTTGTGGGGGGGTGTTTCTCTGGTTTTGGTAACAGGGTAATGCTTGCTGGAAGAAATTTGGGAGCACTATTTTTCTTTCAATTTCATTGAAGAGTTTCAGCATTAGTGGCATTGGATCTTCTCCAAAATTCTTCTAAAATTCAAAAGTGAATCCATCAGAACCTGGGATTTTATTTGCTGGTAAGTTTTTAATTACATCTTCAATTTCATTGACTGCTACTGGTTTACTTAGAATTTTTGTATCTTCTTGATTCAGTTTTGGCTAGTCATATGTATCAAGAAATGTTCAGGTGTGATAATTTTACATATAGTAGATATTGACTAAATGAGTATTTTAGAAACAATTATACACGTTTTCTTCTCAATTTTGGTTGTATTCTTTGATATTGATACATTTAGGGTAATTGTATCACATAGCTACCTTCAAATCATTCAGTATCAAAATGTAGCTGTGACTCAACTATGTTAATGAATTTAAACCTATTTTAGCTACATACCTGGGAAAATATTGCCCAATGTTGGCTGTTCATTGTAATTTCTTTTTATGGCCAGATAAAACAGGTACTGCTCAGCTTAAAAACATACAGTACAGGCACTGATTTCTTATTAACACCTTATGTGTGCATCCCATGTAACATATACAAGGAAGATCACAAGGAAATAATATGGCCGAAAAAGATATGTAAGTATAATCTTATATTCTTCCCAAATATTGCAAGCTACCTAAAGAATGCCATTTTATCCCCCCCATATTAAGGTACATTATTGCATTATTTATTTTATTAAAATGTAGTATCATGAAATTAGCATATACTAATTATTTTAGTAAATGATTAGAGCATATGATTGTCAAGAGCACCTATCTGAATTATCTTTCTCATATGGTAAAGTACTGAGAGCACAGTTTGGTTGTGATATATTATGGAGTGTCTGCGGCAATAATAGATTATGCCCTCATAATCTGATATGTTTTTATTCCTCATGTTTAGGAACACATGTGGAGACATTCTTTAAAAATATGCCAGCGGGCTGGTGAAAGAAAAGAGTAAATTATTATCATCAGTGAAGATAGGAGGTGAGAAACAGTACCACATGCATCCTAATAGAGCTGCAGGCTGTTTTAATTTAAATTAGTTTCAGTCTTGTTTGTTGAAAACAGAAGTAAATCATGCAAGGAACTAATTCATACCGGGAGAGACTACAAAGAATGCCAATAAAATTGATTTGTAAAAAAAATTACTATGAAAATATTTCTACCACATTTCCAGTTTTGTTTTAAATAAAAGAATAGAGGCACTTTTCCAGGAACCTTGTAAAAGGATGTAACTTAAGGGAAACTTTTATTTCTGTTTTTTTATATATATGGCTGGGTCTCATTTATTACACATTAATTTGCAGACAAAAACTGGGTACTTTGCACACACACAAAAAGCCTCACACAAGCAACGTGGTGGTCTGTGAGAGAGAGAGCTATCCATGCTCTGATTCTGCCCGTGTTCAACACATGCACGTTACCATTCACTTCTCTGATAAAAAGATTGGACAGTCCTACTGTATAAGGAACATTCTGCATAGGGCCTTTCCATGCCAGTGGCCTCGCATTCGTGGTCAGTTATTTTATTTATGTATTTTTTGAATCCAAATAATTCAACGTATCTAGGTTTTTTCAATTTTGGTAACTGACTCTAACCTCTACCCTGCGTATGTCCATTCCCTTTCCTTGATGGGCACAACAAGGGACTTATAACCACAGAGGAGGTCTCATTCCCTGTGAGGGTCATGAGCACACACACCCAAATGTCACTGCCTTTCCAATCTGTCATCCATGAGCTTATCTAAACTTTTAATAGATCTATTTATGTTTTCAGTCTGTACCACATCCTGGAATAATGCATTCCACAAGCTTCTATTCATTGTTAGACCTCATTTAAGCTTCTAAGAGGACCCCGAGTCCTAGCATATCAGGATTGGATAAATAAGAAATCACAGTTTCCATAATGTTATAGATTGTATTCATAACCCCTTCCTTGGTCTTCTTCCTTTTTGTACGGAGCCCTCGGCTTGCGTGCAGCTTTCAGAAAACAAATTTAATGAATTAATTTGCCAACTGAAGCCCATTAATCAGCACAGGAGCTTATTTTCTGCTCATGTTAGTTAACTTTCCCTGGACCCTGTCACTTTAATCATGTCTTCATTGAGGGTTGCTAACCAGAATTGTACACCCTGTTCCTGGTGCAAGGCATAATGAGGTACAAAGAGAGACTGTTTATTCTAAAACTATTTCTAAGCAAGCCTGGAAATGATTAAGATACTTGTGGAATCACCACATATACCAGAATCAAGAAGGGTTTAGGATGAAATGGTGCTTGTCAGTGAAGATAGGACACAGAGGTGAGGAGCATGCTGACCCTGTCAGGTCACCTCTTCTTAGTCTCGGGCTGCCTTCCCCATGAGGCGAGTTACCTCATCAGTGTCTCCAGGGCTCTGAAATACTACTTCTCTTTGAAAACAGAATTGTCAAATAACTTTGCAGGACAAGCTAAAGTACAGAGACCATACCAACAGGAAAAGGGAGCGATATGAAATATTTGTCCATTTTTACTCACATTAAGCCAGAGTTCTAAAGGGATTACTCATTTATAAAATATCCAATAGCCCTTCAAGGGCACAAATCCCCTGGAAAGTTAAATCAGAAGGTTTCTTGGCAAGCACAGGATCAGAGCAAAGATGTTTACATGGTATTGATGAAAATGGAAAAACATGCTAAATTAATCCTACTGTAGAATATGATACACCAGTGGTATTACTAGACAACTGTGTCCATCAGATACTATTTTTCAGAGATCTGGACAGTGTTGGATAAAGTTATTAGTTATCAATTTCCAATTATGCTTTGAGTATAAACTCGTGGAGACAATTCTTTTTTAATTACTTTGTAGGAAAGAGGACAAATGCTTGGCTTGCATTCAGCCATATTTAGACCCCCTCACCCATTGAAGATCTTATAAATGGAACCAGCCCTGAACCAGAATGCAGCTTCAGAATGTTTTTTAACATAGTATTTTTGGTAATCATTACAAATCAACTGCAGTTGAAAAATGAGACAAAATCTATTTGGTACATATTCAGGTCAGATTGCAGTTAACTAGGTTTCAGCTTTCTTGAATTATATTATAGTTCCAGAGGTACATTATGGTTATTCAAGAAATACCTATATTTTTAGCTACTCTGCATCTCCTCAACTCTAAGATGCTATCATTCTTACTATGTATCACTAAAGAAAAGAATGCTACTACTTAGTTGTAAGGCTTCGGTAATTGGCAAATATAAAACGATTTCAGAGATGCTAAGGGAGGGATACATGGTGAAGTCTATTAGATAGTGTTTTCATTATATTTTTCTCATATTCTGAGAGCGCTCTGCATTCCAGAACATTTTGTTCAAAGTACCAGATTTTGTTTGCAAATTAATGCATAATAAATGAGATAGAGCCCACTCTCTAATTTCCACATATTCTCGGGCCATTCTAGAAGCAGTTTTTAATCAGTACATGTTGGAAAATTTTATCACCGTTCTGCAGCATCCCCCACTTACAAGTACATGGCAAGCAGAGTTTTAGTTCATGTAAGTCCTCTGGTTGACTCCAAGTCAAACAGAAAGAAATTTAAGAACAATTTCTAGAAATGTCACTTATAATAAGAAGTTAGAAAATAGTCTAGGAGGCTTCCTAGAACTATGGGTAGTTGGATGCGGTGGCACACACCTGTAAACCCAACTCTGGGATGCTGAGGCAGGTGGATCACAAATTCTAGCCCAGTCTGGGAATTTTAGCAACTTAGTGAGCCCCTGTCTCAAAACAAAATCTAATTTTAAAAGGCCTGGGGATATAGATCAGTGCAAAAGATCCTATGCTCAGTTACCAGTAGAACAAAAAATCAGTGGGTGACGAGATAGCCCTTTTAGTCACATACGCATGATATTCAGGTAACACAACCACAATCAGATAGATCGTCTTTAAATTCCTAAAGTAATATCAACACCAGTAAAAACTGCACACATTTATGTAACGCACTAGCCATGGGACAAGGTATCCCTGGAGGCTCATCCCCTCCAGCCTGCCCTGCTTCACAGGCTGTCTGCCGGCGTCACTCCTCAAACAAACACGTTCTTTTGTCTTGTGTCCAGGTTTAATGCTCTGCCACAGGCACCCTGGCATCAGTTCAAGATAAAATGCTGACCTGTCCGTGTGGCCCTAACCCAAGCTGGCATCCTCTGACTAACCTCCTTGATTTACCATGGAACTTAATAATTTCTCCAGACTCTTGTAGTCTTCACACACACTGTCCAAAAACCTTCTGTCTTTCTTCTACATAAAAGTTTTCTGTGTGTCTGAAATACAAAATCCCTAGAAAGAGGCCCAGAAATGCATCTCATCAGTCCTCTCTAAAAACAGTCTCTGTGTCACCAGAAGAGATACTCATCTCTGGCCACTCTATTTGCAGAACACAACTGTATATATAGGCACAAATATTGCCCACTTTTTGTAATACTGCCAACAATAAAAAACTACATTAATTAAAAAGAAAAATTGTACTATTCCCCCACAAAGAACACCATTCATAAAGACTTGCTACTCTTTTGGGGCTGCAATTAATGTTGTTTATATTTTGTAACAGACAGCTTACATCATTATTGAGTGAAAATGAGATATTTCCATCTTGAAGGAATTAGAAATCAGGATCCACAATTATTCTAGACATTCTTAAAGAAGGTCGCTCCAGACCCACTCTCCAGCCTTTCAGATCACCTTACTCCAAGAAGGCTGATTTCTAAGGACTTCAGCAACTGTGGTCCCACTTGCTTTCTGCCTTGCAGTTGGGTTTAGTGGACAGGAAGCTCTGATAAGAATTCAAAGGCAGGAGGCAAAACGGGGTTGAGTGTTCATTTCTCCAGCTCTCTCTTACTGATCTGGACAAGGTTTTGAGCTTTGTGTCTCTCATTAAGATCATACCTTTCAAAGGCAGTATTCTCTTCAGCTATGACCAGAGGTGACCAGAGGTGGTAAAGGTTTCCCACTGGTGCCAGCCCAAGTACTGCATCCTGTTTTGTCAATTTCTTAAATCTGCCCAACTACATGGATAGTTCACCCATTAACCTCTTTTCAACTCTGTCTTCTCAGTGTATCAGCTATGACTGATTGATACATTATATTTTACACTAGCAGATGCCGTCTAACGCTAAGTGTGTACCTCTTCTTTAGTATCAAGCAGAGTGCCTGTTCTTCAGATATTTGCTAGTAACCTGGATTTTACATTGTCATCCTGTCACTGTCAAACTCTGCCTGAAATATCTGATGTTCAACAGGATTACATATGTCACTCACTCCCTCTTCAAGAGCCCAAATATTCGAGTTTGCGTTAAAAAAAGTCCCCCCAAAGGCTCATGCGGTTTGGGATGCCTTGTTTTTGGAGGGCGATGATGTAATTCCACTTTTACTGTATCATCTCTGACTCAGACATTTTCTTCAAAGCCATTCTACTAGGTAGGTACATATCTTCTTGTGATTTTAATTTAAATTTACTTAATGATAGTTAAGATGAACATGTTATCACGCATTTTTTAGCCTTTCACATATCTGCTCGGGTACAATGTCTATTTGTATATTTTTTATTTTTATCGACTTGTATTTTACCTAGTTCTTTTATAAAATTTATTTTAACTACTATATAAAAACATCAGAATTTTACATATACAAAGAAACAATCGCAGGTGGAATACATGAAACTTATCTACATTATTAACTGCTGAGGAGCCCCTTGGTCACTCACTGCTTCATTTTTATTGTAACAGAAATACTGGAGAGTGTGGTGCTAGCTCTTGGAAACACAAAGTCGTGCGAGGCACTGCCCTTGCCTGAAAGCAGCATTTTCAATGACTTGGTCACTGTGAAGGTCATGTTTTAACCCTTGATGAAGGTTTCCTATGTGCATTCTTTTCAAAGCAACTGGCTTCCTTTTGCACCCAGTAAAAACTATGAAGACCGTTTTGAAACTTTATGCAGTATTTTCTTTCAAATTATGTTTTCAACCAATAACACCTCTGGACTTAAAATTTCCTCTTTTCCAGATATTTTCCCCTTTCTTTAGTTTATGCTTTTTGAACTGTTTTTGGTCATACTTCATTTGGCTTTGGTTTCTTATTGTGAATGTGTTCAAATGCTTCTTGAAGAAGTTGAGGTATAAGTAACAGAAAAACAGATTACTTTCTTTCTTCATTTAAATTTTGTTTGCCTTTGAAATTTTGTATTAATAGATGCAGGCAATTTTTCACTTAATTTTAAAGTGCCACAATTATATTAATATGGTATTAATAGAACATTCCATTTATTAGTAGTAAATAATTGGTACATTCCAAACTTTTAATAGTGTAGAAGTGACTGGGGGCGAATTCACTGAGGACATTAACTTCCTATATTATATAGCTTTCAATTTTTTACATAAACTTTTACATATGTGTGCTGAAAAAAATACACATGTAAAAGAAACAAAACAGATGACATCCTAGATTATCTTCAATTTCCCATGTCCACATGATATTTGAGTGAATGTGCAGATTTAAGATATATAGGGTGGTAATTTGATTATTGAGTCATATGTGACCCATCTGAGTGAATATAATAACAGACAGATGATGGTTTATGTCGTTGATATGAACCGATTTCCCTTGTTCCATATTTTAGCAGCAGTCATTTCCAGAGTTGGCTTAGACCCTGGAAATATCCTCAGCAGGGATGTCGTTTTGAGCCTGGGACATTCTGGAACAGCTGGAAGACATTCAGTGACTCCACATGATGCTGAGGGCCAGCAGGAGCGAGTAAGGATGGGCACTTGCTCTAGAGCCGAGCCTGCCCCTCCCCGAGCTAGCAAACACCTTGCTCCGCAATGAACTCTCCCTTGAGCTCTTTTGGATATTAAGTTTTAGAAACAAAACCATGAAATGACAGTTTCATCGGAAATAGGCTTCATAGCTAGAAACCACACTGGGTCTGATTTAGGGACTAGGAATGAGAAAAGATACAATGTGGAGAGTCTTATTTTCCAACTTCACCATTCTCTCCAGAGTAATTAAAAGACTAACAGAGCAAGATTCTTCTGTTATAGAGAAAAATAAAAATCTCTAAGAAATATAAAGTTAAGGATAAAGCATATAAATTATGAAATATTATAATTTCACATTTCTGTTCTGATTGTACAAACTATTTAAGCTGTTTAACATTAAACCTCGAAGATCTAATCAAATAGAAAGCTAAATGACTCAGACATTTTAAGTAATTTCAGTGCTGTATTTACCAGCAGATACAGTCAATTCTTTCACTACACTGAGATATCATTTAGTCTATAATTTAAACATGCATTGATAAAAGATTTTTACAAAAGATGCTATCAGCAAAACAAACAGGGTTTTGTATTAGTTCAAAGCTTATTTATAATGTGTTCTTAAAAATTCAGTGGAAAAGGAAAATAATGTCTTGATTTTCTAAACTTCAGAACATCTGCTTTTACTTATTTTTCAACATTGTAAAGTTCTCTGGATTTAAGGCGCATTACTTTGCCCACCCTTTGTCTATTCCCTTACTGGACTATCTTCACAGTAATTTGTACAACCAAACACAATCCATGACCACATGAAAATCTCCATGGTGTGTATAAAATAAGACATAGAACACAGAATGATACCGCAAAGGAGAGGTGAGGTATATAAGGAGCAGAAACCTTTATGAAATGCTCAAAACCTTCTATCATTCTTTCTAATATGATCAACATTGGATCATTTACATGTAACTCATATACTTAAATGTATACTCACAAAAGTAGTTCCAAAAGAATAAAAAGAACTTTTACATACATGTATCTATGTAAGTTTGTGAGTTTTGTCCAAATCCAAATGAGAGTATTAATATAATGGTCAGTAAATACCCAGATTTTTACCCCCAAAAGCACTAAATCCGTTGGTAACAATATCCTCAATGTTAATCCATTTCATGGGGGTTTTGCTTTCCTTCTTGGAAAATTAATGTGACTTAAATACAAAGACATATTAGAAATTTTTTAAGAATTTTAAAGAAAGATATTTCTGTATACTCAGTGAGAATAGCCTATATATGCTATTCTGCTGGACACATAGTCTGTCATTACTTGGCCATTCCCTGTCTGACAAAGTAATCCTTTATTTTTTTGTCTTTTTGAGACAGGGTCTCCCTGTGTAGTTCAGACTGGCCTTGAGCTCACTTTGTAGCCCAGGTTGGTCTCAAACTCAAAATGATCCTCCTGCCTCAGCCTCCCGGAGTGCTGGGATTACAGGCATGTGCCACCACACCTGGGTAAAGCAATGCATTTATTTCAATTAAAACAAGTTACCTCAAAAAAGGCAACCATTCCTTGTGTTGCATGTCCTGAATTCTTAAAATTTGGGATTTCAGTTAATTTCACATCAACAAGAGATAACAGGAAAGAAAGAAACAGAAAGAAAGAAAGAAAGAAAGAAAGAAAGAAAGAAAGAAAGAGTCATCAAAGACAATTTTATCCAGAACTTTCTTGGAAACCGTGTTGAGATGCTTTAAACATTTGTTGGTGGCTTCTTGTGAGGCTGGTTTAAAGCCGGTGGATTATTTGTGGTTAATATATGAAAGGGAAAAAAAGAGAAACGGAGAAAATGGGCTTTAAGGAGCGCACTCCTGAGGTTTCACTGCTGGGTTAGCTGACATTCTTTCCTTCACTTCCCCAGTTGAGCTGACCTCAAAATTCTTGGTGTCCAAGACTTCTAAAAGAATGTAAACCACATTATCTTCCCTAGAGGCGAAAACAGAAACAAAGTTGGATGATCTGTCAGGATAAGGGAGAGGTCCACCATGTGTTGGAGAAGGAGGGAGAACTCCACTGCAATCGCACACAGATCAAGATTTTGTGGGCATGGGTTTGTCCACATGAAAAAGAAGGGTGGCCTTGCCATTTAGTCAAAGGTCCTTTACAAGCTGTTGAAAAAGAGCAAGGTGGGGGCCATTATACTTGGTTTCTGCCACACACCTGTGAAATCAAGATGGGAGAGAGAATACAAAGATCCGAATCTCCAAGGGATTTATTTTTTAAATGAAAATATATTGGAAGTCAGAGGTACAAAGAGGGAAAAAAAGCAAGGTTCTTCTTTGGCCAAATGTGAATGCTGGCAACATTGCTTTTGATGGTTGCTTTGATTGTGCGCTAAATTCAAAAACTTTTTAGCCATGGATAATTTGATGCTTTGGCTCTCCTTTGTTCTCCGTTTTTTCATTGCATGTTTAAAAATGGTTTGTATTCAAGAATCAATTTAACCACATGATTTGGAATTTGTATGACTTCATCTGAAGTAGACTGGAAATCTATCCTGGAAAAGAAAGGAAACATTCAGGCTAACAAGCGTCCTCTTTTTTTTTTTTTTTTCTTAAAAAACACTCTTAAGATGTTTTATCTAATATTATCTTTCAATCATTGCTTCCTAAAAGATCCTTTAAATGTCACTGCTCCTCTAGGGGCTTAGTCATAGGCCTGCTACTTTCTTCCATTCTATGGACTTGCAGAGATTTTAATTAGCATCCACATACTGGTTAGCCTCTTAATTTTTAAAAAATCTCCAGTCCAGATCTGCTGATCTTTGAACCTATTTATCTAACTGTTTAATGTACAACAACCTACTTGGTATCTCACAAACTCTCCGATGCAACATGTTCAAATCTAAACATTTCCTTCTTCTCTACCTTTCACCCTGCTCCAAGTTTTCTCCCTATGCTTCTTGCCCCTGGTGTCTACCCATGTAGCACAAACCACTCATCTATGGATCTCTGTCAGTCTCTTGCTTCATCTAATTGACGACCAAGTTCTGTCAATCTGCCTCCTCAGTCTCACTTGAAGTTCATCTTTCTCCCTTCCCACTGTCACACTAATTCGGTTATCACTGACAAATTAAACTGAAACGGTGTTCTAACCAGCTTCCTGTCACTAATGTTTTACCTATCCAATCTATTTTCTCTTCATTCAATACTTGAGTTATCCTTGTTGGAGTGACCCTCATAAAAGACAAATAATGTGATCAATATAATCCAGTCGAAAAATCCTTCCATAAGTTCTCATTATTCTGATAATCAACTCTGTACATTTTAACATGACTTCAGGAAAGTCTTACTATCTATCCTGTGTCTACTTCCCTACTACTGAGATTTCACTTTCCCTTCCAGTCACACTGACTAACTTTCAGTCCTCAGAACTCACAAAATTTTTAGTCAGAACTTGCTGTTCTCACTTCCTGTCCCTAATCAAAATATCACTTTCTTCATACTATGGTCTGAATGTTCACATTCTCTCACAATTTGTTGTTAAAAACCTACCGCAGAGGTGGTAGTATTAGAAATTGGAGCCACTGAGGGAATAGGCCATAAAGGTGAACCCTTCATGAATGGAATTAAGGATCTAGTATGACATCCTCAGAGAACCAGGATGTGAAGTCCAAGAAGGAAGCCAACTCCCAGCCAGAAAGTGAAACACCCATCCTCACATCAGGTACCAAACCCTGACTTCCCAGCCTCCAGAACTGTGCGAAATAAATTTTGTTATTTATAAGCTAACCCACTTTGCAGTATTTCACTGTAGCAGCCAGAATGGATTACAACACTAAAAGGCATTTTCTTGACCCTAAACTAGATCAACTCCTCATTGATACTTATAAATAATTTCTAGGACACAATGACACACTGTTGTAACTGTGTTTAGGGTCTCCTCTGCTTTTCTGTGAGATCCCTGAGGTCAGAGACCATGTTTGTCTTATTAACCACTCATCACCTAGCATTTCACTGGTATTTAATAGTCAGTAATTGAACAAATAAGTATGTAAGTAATTTACTTACATATTTCTTTGTTTGCCAACGTAAAAGGCCATGTGATCTCCCACATACAGAGGAATTGCGCGCCATCCTAATAGAAATTAATACTGAAGGTGTGCCATAATCAAGGCATCTCATAGAATGTATAAGCACCACTGACCCAAAATCTTACTAGTTTTCAAGTGGCAGGGCCAATTTCCAGATTCAAAGACACACACCTGCCCTTGACTAATCCAAAGGTTGAGCGAAAAATTTAAAAATTAAGTCATTAAGTGGTTGTCAATTATCTCCATCTATTGTCCTTGATCCTGTAACGAAGTGTGAAGAGCAGAATGGAGTTATTCAAGGTACTGAATATAAAGATATTGAGTACTAGGCTGGGGAAATATTCTACCATGCCCTGAATCTAACTCATATGAAGCACTTTTGGGAACTCTTCTCATATTTATTTGGGAACATGAGAAAAACTGTATGTTTATATAGTCTAACATTATTATCTCAGCCTAAGTTCAATAGCCTATCTTAATCTTTGGATATGCCTCCTGTGATGTCACATATAATATTACATGTAACCTTTAAGATAGTTGTAAATGACAAACAATACAGTGTTAGTGACATACACCATGGAAAATGATACAACTGAGGCACAATTGGGTCTCAAACTTCATCCAAGCAAAAGGGCCACCACCTTCAATGGTCTCACCCCAGCACTCCACTTACGCTCCTTGCTACACTCTTCACTAGATTAGGCGCATTTTCAACTTAGGATATTTTTCCACTCACTATTAGTTTACGAGAAGCATCTCAAGTAACTACTTAAGACATAGAAATGTCTTTTCCAAAGTTACTGATTAAAGAAAAGGGAACTGGGCTTACAGGAACACCTGGATTGGAAACATGGTTTCACATCATTTTCCCTTTACCTCTTTAAAATGTTAGTCTTCAGAAATGAAAAGGGCATGATTCTACCTATCTCACAGGCTGGATATGGGTACTTATTCAGAAACAAAATTTCCCAGCAAGCAGTAGAACACCTAGCCTGTAGCAAGTGTCAAATGGTAGTTCACTGCCAGTGAAATTTCAAGTACCTTCTGTACCATATGGGAATGAGACAGCCCCTGGATAAAATAAAACTCACTCAGGCCTGACCTTAGCTGACCACTTTGCAAAGCAGTCTGGAAGTTACTGAAAAGATTAAACATACAGCTGCCGCATGATCCAGCAATCCACTCCTAGGAGTATACCCAGAAGATACGGAACATGGCCGCACAAAAAGATGTTCACACATGTCCACACAAATGTTCACAATAGACAAAAAGTGAAAACAACATACATGCCCATCATCATGAATAGGTAAATAAAACGTAGTATATCTATACAATGGAATACTATTTAGCAAGGAAAAGAAACAAAGTATTGATGCATGCTACAGTATAAATGAAGATTCAAAATAAAACTATGGTAAATGGAAGAAGGGAGTCACAAATGACCACATACCACAGGATTCCACTAGTGTGAAATGCCCAAAATAAGTAAATTTATTGACAGAGAAAGTAGATAAGTGATTTCCTAGAGTTTGCAGAGGGAATGGTGGTAGAGGGTGAAAAAGGGTGATTGATAAATGGTACAGGTTTCTTCTGGGGGTGATGAGCATGCTCTAAAATTGATGGCGATGATGCTTGTACAACTCTATGAACATACTAGAAACCACCGAATGATACACTCTAATAGTAAACTGAATAGTACATGAATAAGTGCATTTCCCAATAAAGCTGTTCCAAGAAGAAGTGAAATAGTTCAAGCTGAAGGACATACAGCTCTTCTCCCTTTTTATAAAAACATTATACCATTAAAAGTACTAATCCATTACATTTTTGGTCTTTCTGTATAATAATGTTTATTTTTATTTTTCCACATTAATTTTATAACTGGTCTAAAAATGTCTGTGAAGTTCAATAAATTATTTTTTCATTGTTTTTTTCTGTCCACTCTTTTTTTTTGGGACAAAGTCTCACTCTGCAGTTCAGGCTCAGCCTCCCAGAGTGCTGGGATTACAGCACGTACCACCACACCTGGTTTTCTGTCTTTCTTACTATTCTTTTCTTTGCATGATTATTACTAAAGATAATTTTGCTGATGAGTATAGAAACATTATTTCTCTGTTTGTCAAATGCACTACAAATACTACTGCTGGTCCTTATTTAGACGTTTGCTAAAATATCAGCATCCCAGAAAAAATTTCCCTAACTGCTCAATTTAAAAGACACTAATTCATGCCCTCTGGGGCATCCCACTCTTTACTCTTTCACCCAGCTTATTTTGCCCAACAACTTTCCTGTTTATAGGATATAATAACATTTGTTTGTTAATATTTGCTTCAGTTAGTTTATTAAAGTTATCTATCTTGCTCACCCATGTATTGTCAGTGCATAGTAAAGATGCAATCTGTTTTGGATGGGTAAACTCTATGAGTTTCATATATCTGTTAAATTATTTCATGAAAAAGTTCTTATACTTTTATCTTTATGCAGTTTCTGAGTTCTAGTCAGTACTCCTCTTGTTATGTGTTTGTTTGGGGGTTTTTGGTACCAGGAATTGAACTCAGGACCTTGCACTTGCCAGGCAGGTGCTTGTGCCGCTGAGCTATATCCCCATTCCTATTTGTTTGTTTTTACAATGAGATGAGCACGCTGATTTTCATCCTCAACAGAGTACTTTTTGTATAGACATTGCATTCTGCTAGAAACTCCAAAGGTGTCAGGACAATTGAAATTTCTTTGTGTATGAGTTTGAAGTCCAAAACACCATGTACAGCATTTTATATCTTTGCATTACCTTCAATATCTCTTATCTCTTCATTATCTCTTCTCATCAGGACTCATTACTCCAGCCTAGTGATAAAAACCAGTCTTTTGTATCGAACCTACACAACTGCTGGACTTTGTAAAGTCAACTTCAAACACTTATTTTTGAAAAATTGACAAATTTTTATAGGAAGTACTTATTCGGGCACAAATTTTTACTGTTGCTTTATCTCCTTTTCAAAACAATAGCTATGTTTTTAAACAAAGCAGAACTCCTTTTATAATATGGCTCAATATTGTAATATATTTGGATAAGTAGTAATGTTGCTGTATGTCAATCCTATCTCTTCCAATAATGGGGCAATTCTGCTTGGTACGAGCTTTGTCAGGCTGTCAGCCTGTGACTCTTGTTAATGTTACATGCTGGGATATAAAAGTTAAGCGAGAGGATAAATGTGCATGTATAGGTTTGTTAACATTCATTCTATGTTCATTCCAAAGAGTCTTTTGAACAATAGATTCAGTGAATTCAGTTCTTTGTGTATGGATCTTCAACTATTTAATCACACTAACAGCTACACTGTACATCCTGGAACAGAAACACTTAATGGTTGTATTCACTTCTCCAGAATCAAGTCAGAATGCTTATGTTCAAATCTATAACCTACTATTGTGTGACCTTGGGCAACTACTTATCCTTCTATATCTGTCTTGTCACCTTTACCCCCAGATGGCAACAGTATTCCATCAAGAGATCTTGGTGACTAAGTGAGTTAATTCATGGGGAGTGCTTAGAACAGTAGTCATTGCATAGGACACTGTCAAACAGTGCTAGTCACTGTTGTTAGGTTAAAGGGGAAAAATGTTTTGAAATCTGAAATATACTGATCAAAATTGAAAGACAGAATCTCATACAGTAAAATTATTAGAAAGGCTTTATTTTAGCTTCAAGCATTTCACATATAATTGTATTTTATTTGCACAGCCAAAATAATGACCTTATGAAAGGAAAACTTTTGCAGAAGCCTAATAGATGTGACATTATTGTCTTATATGATTGCAACCCAGGGAAAGAAAGGGTCCACAGCCCTCCTGCTAAGTTTAGACTAGACAGTCACATATTTCTTCATTAAATGGTTTCTTAATAGCCCTTTTGATGACTGCCAGTTTCCTCCACATTAAAAGAGGTTCTGACCTGTGAATTAATTTTTTTAACCTGGAAATAACTTTGAATGTACTGAATATCAGACCAAAAACGGAGTCAGTTAGTTGTATTTTCCATCATATGAATGAAATATGAATAAATCAACTTCATCACTAAATCTAAGTTTGTCTTCACTGGCCAAGAAGCCAAGTATTCTCCTACCAACTCAAGTTTCTTTTAGAGAATAAGCAATTATTAAATTATCTAAGAACTGAAATCAAGGGAGTTTCTTTTGCTTTTCTCTTTGTGTAGGCTCATCAAGGGTGTAGTATCATTCTGCTATAACACTATTTACATAACATTGCCTTAAAACTCATTATTTAAAGCACTAATTACAAATTATATGCTGGGGTGTATCATTCCAGCACACTATTACTTAATACTTAAAGTAATACTTAAAGTTATAGTGTGTTGGGGTGATACTTAAATGTATCATCCCAGCATACTATTTATTCATTTTCATAAGTGGATGTTCTTTAGTTTTTCCTTCTTCGTTTTCCTTCTTCATTTCCTTTCCCTTTTTCTCTCATCCTAATATTGAGAAGCCGTGATGAATCTACCGAGCTACTGTCTTTGGGAAATAGACCTCCGATAATCAACTCATCAGGCAGTCAGAACAAGTCAGAAAAGAGACAACCATTAGTGAGTCTGTGATCTGGCTACAAACACTCGCCAACCATGTTTGCTTTTTGTAAAAGTGCACTCTTGCCCCTTAAGCATTTAGATTTTGGTAGAGAATAATTTAAATATATTTCAAGAAGCAAACACATTGCCATGTTGCACCTCTCCGGGCAGAGGAGGAAACGTCCTTCTAACTGAACAGGAAATATGACTTGTGCCTTCAATACATACCAGACAAACCGATCTCACTGATGCATTTTCATGTGCACTCTCTCCTGGGATTTTAGAAAAGAAGGGAAATATCACTTTTAACCTTAAATATATCACCACAGTTTGGAAATTTCCATATGGTAAAATTAAAAAATATAATTGGCATTTACTAGTTACTGATAATCAAAGTTTAAGTGCCTATATAATGTGTATTTTTTCTTAAAATATATCTTTAGATTCACATAGACTTTCATTTTGCTAATTATTTTCTCACATTGTTGGTAACACAACCATAATACATATGAACTAACTTTAAACCCTATTTTGGAACTATTTCAGCAACTTGCTTTTGTAGGATTCACTTTTAAAGTAATCTGAACTACTGCTTTGAAGATAGCAGTATGCAATATGATAACCATTATTAATTTCCTATCATCTCATTTTGAAATTCTGTATCATTTTTATTGTGTTTTGTTCTCTCTAAAATAAAAAAATCTCTTAAAAATTAAGAAAGAAAATTGAGGAATAAGTCAGCTAATGACATAAAGAAAATAGTTAATAAACCATTTTATGTTTAGAAACAGTTAATTAACTGAGTGGCTAATTAAAGATACTACAAAAATCTTGGTCTTAATACCTAAAGGTTCTTACTGTGAATATTTACTCTGTTGCATATTTTTCTGTCAGGCTAAGCCTCCAAGTGGAGAATGAGTCCCTGCCAAGTTTCTGAAAATCGATTGTTCAAAAATCTTAATTATAAGAAAGTAAACATGAGTTGAAGCAGTGCAGAGTTCTAATGAGTTAATGTAACAGAACTCAAGCAAAATCAGCTCTCTTCAAAGCCAGCAGGCATAGCTCTGACAGTCATCCATCAAACTGAAGGTCTCCTTAATAAATGCCAATTATAGGGCATATATGCACAAACATGGCTAGCATAAGCCATAGGATCATTTCCTTCCAAGAAAATCAGTGAGCAAGAAAACACACAGGCAGTGCAAATGACCAGCCCACCCAACAATAAAGTTCTGCTCCTGTTCAGAATACTGACGAACATTTTTTCTCAATCTCTCTCTCTCTCTCTCTCTCTCTCTCTCTCTTTCTCTCTCTAACTTAGGAAAAGTTCAGAACCACACAGAAATTTGTTTGGGGTTATACAAATTCCTTCACAATTTGTATAGAAGTCTAACATAACTTTTTAAAAGCCATGACATGCCCATAATGTATACAGAGTCTCCAACTTCCGCCGTAAGCGAAGCTTTTTCCTAACTTAATCATACTCAAATTTCACCCCTTTTAAAGATCCTGATTCAAAAATGTTCACTCATTCTCCACAGTCCACAAATTTATACCATCTCTTCCTGTGGTATTTTATGTGCATAAATTAAAAAAGAATGCCCTCCAATGAGGATTAAAAAGTTTTTAAAAATCGTAGACTTTCTAAATTTAGTTTCCTTTTTTATTTTAACCATCAAAACATGTGTATCAACAAAACATACATTTTTCTATGCTGTTATGAAATAATCCATTCACATTCACCTCACTACCTAGAAGAAGCGCTGGACAACTCAGAAATGACATCCTAGGTTTAGGACTGTATCACTATGTAATCTAGCATACTGTAGAAATAAAGGAAAAGTATTAAGAAATATCTGAAATATGTCCCACTGCTACCTTAATTCTTACTTTGGAATTCTTACTATTATATAACTCCAAAATTTCCCGAACATTGATCTGCTTCCTTTCTGTCTATCCACCTGGCCAGGTGAGGAGCCCATCCTCAAACAGGTTTCTCGTGTCATGTGAAGACATCAGGGAAACAAGGCAGCACTCCTTAAAGAATGTGGCTGCAGATCTTTTGTCCAGAAGCCAAGAGCTCAAATTTTATACCACAGCACTTCTTCTTTAATACAAACAGGATTTCAAAATGAAGGACTATATTCTCCTACGATGACAGAGAGAATTAATGGAGTAAATGAAAACATTCATGTTTGATATTTTTATGCAAATAGATTAGAATAGTCTGCGTTAGTCCCAAGTTGATGTCTTACCTAATTGCCCTTAAAAGTGACATCTTCCATCACACATGCAGACCTGTGCTAAATTCATTTATTTCCATCTTGCCTGAAATTATGATGAATGGTCTGCGCCCCATTCAATTATTTAAAATGTGCAAAGAAACAGAAACAATGAAACTGGCAAAGCCCACTACATTCTTAGGAACAATTTAGGCTAATTAGCATCAACTTCTCCCCCATTCATCATACCCCTTTAGAAATATAAACAAACTGTCAGCTTTAACCTAACAAACAGATCACTGAGCTACTTAACACAAATTATTCTTACATGAAAAGCTCCTTCTCAGGCAATATTCTCCTTTAGGGCATCTGGGAAGCTGAGCTATTAAAATTGAAGACATATGTTCCAGTCAAACTCAACTCCCAGATTGTAATGATCACTGTTGTGACAGTTTTCAGTCAGCATACTTGCGGCTAATAACACAACCCTAAGCTGGAGGGAAACAAAAGTCAAATGAAATGATGCAAGCAGAGGCCTGCATGCGGAGGACACCTCCTCGCACTGTCCGTCACGATTCAGCCAGTGGGTCTCAGCTCTCCTGGGCTGCTGTTGCAGCTTAAAGCTCTTTTGTGTTTGCTTTATGGGTAATAAGGACGAGAAAGTAGCAGTGTGGTCTGTGGCAAGACTGTGGATTTCAACACAAGTTATTTCTCACTACATGCTAAGAGGCTGGTATTACTTAGCTTTGAATATTCATCTGAAGCCCACTAATCTTGGTCTACCATTTCAAGGAAGTTGGAGAAGACACAGTTGGAAAGGTTCAGGAGGAGAGGAACACAACTTTCCATTAGATAACGGTACGTCTCCTCAGACTATTTAGAAACTCTGAACTCTTTCCTGTCAAGAAAGGAGGAAAACATTTGTTCAGCACCCTGCGCTGGCACACTGTGGTTAAATCCTGCCATGAGATTGAACCGTCTTCGTGCAGACACATATGTCGTTGATTCTCATTATTTTCAGTAATTTTGTGCTATAGTCTCCACGAACACAGAGTCTACCAAGACTGAACCCGAGGGAAAGTAGACTATTCATTTAAGCTTCTAGTCACATTTTCATCAACCAATCAATATATCACCTTATTTTATGTATATTTCTGCTTATAGGTACCTTTTAAAACATATTTTGTTGATTCATTGACACTGTACTCACAACTCACATAGCTCTGTGACTCATACCTGAATTAAGCTTATGTAACATGTATTTTCTTGTAAAACACACCATGGCCATCTTGTGTTTAACAACACTAGACAGCACTTCAGCACCAGGCTTAGGCATCACTTTAAACACTGAAATAACAAACAAAGAAAGAAGGAAAGTGCAAAAACAGACCATGAAAAAGACACTACTTGTTTTGGTGTGAAAGGAGAGTATCACCTGTTTAACCTCGGCTGGAACATGCATATTAGATGGCTCAAATTTTTCACCACTTTGTACATATCTCAAATAACCTAGAAAACACCCAAGTTTTCATTTAGGGCTTACAAATAAATTCAAGTAAGTAGGCAAATTCACAATTATGAAATCTACAATTAGTGAAGATCAACTATATACATATTTGTGTGCATTTTTTTCTTTCTCAAATTTCCCATACAAGCCTTCTGAGTTATTTCTAGCAAAGGTCCTAGTCTGAAAATCAAGCAGAATTTCACAAGCTAAAAAAAGTATATGCACACAGACTTCCTAGTAACATGATGAACCATAAAGCCTTTCAAATACATTTCATTTCTTCAGAGTCCTAGAAACATGCATCTCAATGACACCTGCAACTACTGCTATAATAGCGTGAAACCACAAGCAGCCCACCCTACGTGGTACTGTGTCTCTCTCACTGAAGCACTGGACCACTGTTATTCACCGTGGTGCTGACATTTTGTTCTCAACATCCACCTCCTCCTTCTCCTACCAGCCAAGAGCTCAGACTTTCCATACACGCTATTTTCACAGGTGGGCTATTGATTACTGTACATGTATTCTAGTGATTCCTTCAGGGATGAGGACATGGCTCATTCTGAGCTAACAGCACATGAAGACATATTTGCTGAGCATCTCAGGAAGAATGGTTCTTCCTTCTGAGAGCAATGGTGGGAGTTGGCCTTTGGATAAAGCTGACCCTACAAAAAACAGAGCTGAGAAATGTAAAGTCCTTGATGATGCAGTCAAGATACTGAGAAAAGTCTCATATTTATACTATCCTATGTTCTAATTATTCAACTCAAAAGCTTCTAGACTTGAGTGATTAAGGCAACTTGGGTGAGAAAATATACATGTAACATATATATAGCATCCATCATATATAAATATATATAAACATATAAATATATATATGTTAGTTTTATCCTCTGCTTCTAGCACAGAGACAGAGAAAAGACACAGATTACAGTAATTCCTTGAATTACCTTTGGCTCATCTTTTTATAACTCTTCACTTCCTGGCATCATAAATGATACACAGCAGCCATTGATAAAGACAATAAATTCAATTAGTAAAATGGAAAACTCCTGCCATGGGTAAAATGAAATGTTATACCACATTAACCACAGAGTGATTAACCAAGATGCCTGCTAGAACATGGCTGCCTACTCAGAAGAACAAAGTTATCTCTATAATTACCTAGGAAGAAATTTGTTTTACATTATATCAGAATAGGCTAAAATATTAACATAACCAATCAAAAATCATTGTTTAGTTTATTTTACTTCAATATCCCTAACTTCAGGTTCTCTGCATTAGGATAACTTCAGGTTCTCTGCATTAGAACTTAATGTTATACAAGCTTCATTCATAAATATAAAGGAACATGTCAATTTTTTAAAGTTTTTGCCCAGTCCTTCCTTGCTTTATGGGTGGTTTTCACTCTATGATTATTTGTGGATGCAAAACTGTATGTATAATAAATTGGAACTGCAATTGACTAACCTCAGAAAGACTGACAAGTGACTAATTCCTCCCACAGGTGGCCAACTGCTTAGGCAATTAGCCCATTGTGGGCAAAATTCATTGCAAGTAAGAAAGAGGCTTCCTTTTCAAAATACCTACACCTACTCTTTGGAGGAAGAATGAACAGACAATGACTTATTGGGGGAAAAGGGGTTAAGGGTGGAGGGGTAAGGGGCAAATGGAAAAATTAATGGCTTCTTTAAGAAAAAAAAAAACCCTAACAGGAATTTCTCTCACAAGGCAGTGGAATGCGACCACCCCCAAGAAAACCTATTTTGTAGGAGTAAGTAGAAGAGAGGAGCTTGGAGGGTCCAAACACACAGTAATGGTAAGGAGATGGAAACAGCGACCCGTATCTGATTTGACTAGTACATACTACGTGCACACATTGAAATAACACACTGTAATGGATAAATACGTACAAATATTACGTGTGGATCAAAAATCTTTTCTGAAAATACTTGAGATGAAAATGCTATCATTTTTTCATTGCAAATTGTACAAATGTTTCCAGTTGTCAAAGTGTACCCTATAAATGTACAATTAAAATAATAATGATAATTTTAAAAAATGCCGGTGGTAATCTTCAACAGAGATCAGGCCTTCTGGTTAAACATTTGAAACAATTCTAAGGTCATCTGGCAAGAAACCTTATTTTTCTTTAGCTTATTATGTAATTTTCAAATATGACTGTCATACTTTAGCAATTTTGAAAACAATTTCAGCCCATTCTTCAGATCACATAACAAATAGCATGAAAAGGGCATATCTGAATGTACATTTTGTGCATATCTGAATGTACATTTTGTTTTCAGTTTGTCTGTCATTATATCATGTTATATGATGTCATTAACTTCCTACTAAAATGTCCCTAATCCCAATGTAACATTCCTATATCAAAACAATATATGGTCAGTTGTAAAATTTAAACTTCAAAGATTTCTTTCCATGACATACTTCCATTAAGAATTAGACAATTTTTCCAAAGATCTACATAGTCTCTGCTCACTACAGGAAGGTACCTTAGGGACAAGACTAGTAGCATAGCAACAATCAAAATAAAAAAGCATCTTATACACCAGAATTGAATAAGAACTGGATTTCATGACCACCCACCTAAGATGATGTCTTTAATATGGAAAAAATGCAAAACATCTAATAATTTTAGCTTGATGAGACTGATGTGATACAAGCACTCCTATACTCTGTACTAGAACCAATAATTACAGGAAAATTTAGAAAGATCTATCAAAATGGAAAAACAAATGTGCTTACACCCCAAATTTCTGCTCTAGGAATTACCCTACAGATAAACAAGTTTATACACACATATACATACACTCACATGTATACATAAATATATGTAATTGTAGTACACACACACAATGACATATACATATTCACACACGTACACGCGGATGGATATACCACTACGCAGGTTGCTTACTGCGCTATGGTTGGTGCTATAATTTGGATCTAAAATGTTGAAGGCTTACCCCCCAACATAACAAAACCTTACCTGGTGATCAAAATTAACACCATAAATGAGACGCACATAAATATTTCACAACAATGTTGTGGTATCCTGAAGCACAATATCACTTAAGAATGTGGTATTTCAACTAAGAATGCATAGCTAACCATGAAGAAACCTCAAACTCAAAATGAGAAACAGTCTATGAAATTCTTCATAAATTTCAAAGCTATAAATAATAGAGGCTGATAACTTGTTCCAGATTAATAGGGACTAATGAGACATAACAATTAAAAACAACACATGGTCTTAACCTGTAACTAGTATGGGGTAGGCAGGTAAAGTACTAAAAGTAAATTACTGTGTCAATGTTATAAAAGTATTATATCAATAACCAATTTATTGAAGTTTTGTTGAAGTTGATACCTATTATAGTTATGAATATCCTCATTTTTAGAAAATATACTCTGAGATATTTAGAAGTTGAGGGCCAAAATGCTTGTAATTTGCTTGCAAGTGGTTCAGACAAAAATAATATCACTGGGTAGAGGGATAGATGGATGGATGGATGGACAGATGGATGGACGGACGGATGGACGGATGGATGGATGGATGGATGGCTGTAGAGAACAAAAAAAAAGTAAACAAGGCAAAATGTCAGCAGCAGTTGGTAAAAGATTAAAGGGCTTTTTCTATAATTCTCACATTTTGTCTGAATTTTTTTCCAATTTTTTAAAAGATGTAACCCATGTTTGCATACAATACTCCATATCTTACAGACATCGTCATAAAATATCACTGGGCATCTGATCTACATCAGATATTCACATATCTGGCAGTATCCATCAAAACTCTCCACAGTATTTGCTTTTAGACTTGGGGTGGGAGTGGGTTAGGATTGTTGAAAGGGAGGAGCTCAGCTTTCATTGAGTGTCTGTCTGTCCTGTCAAGGACATATTACTTAGCAAGGACATGTTACCTTTGTTATGAAAATGCCTAATTCATTTTAAAGCAGATTTGTGGACTCAGGAAGTGTGGCCTCTGAAGTCTGATCTTTGCCGGAATGCAGGAATGCTGCCACCTCCCACTTACTCAGGGTGTGGCCTGTACAGATTCAGGTAATTTCCTTGACTATGGAATTCCTAATAAGACCTGGTTTCTAGTTCCAACTCTGTGCCTAACACACTGATTAATGTGAGGCGGACCATTTCATATCCATGGGCCTCAAGTCTCTTAGGAATCTATAGATAAGAACTCAGTCATTATTTATTTCTAAATCCATTTTTTGCTACAAAAGATATTTGGTTTTCTAGTATATTATCTCCTTTAACAACAGTTCTCCTAAATTGTTACATTCACATGAAGGAAAGATGATGGCTATTTTCAAAGGATAACTCCACCTAATTAATCTCCTAATACCGGTATCCCCAAGCCTTGGGACCACAGTTCATGCCAACCAAGACTCAGGCCTCACAACAGGAGGTAAGCAGCAGGCACTGAACCTTCATCTGTATTCCTGGCTATGCCTTCCCGCTCACCTCGCTGCCTGAGTCTCTCCTCCTGTCAGATGAGCAGCACCGCTACTTTCTCATGGGACCCAGAAGCCCGCTGTGAACTGTGCCCATGAGGGACCCAGGTTGTGAGCGCCTACGAATCCTCTGGAAACCATATCACCATCCCTTGCAGCCCTATCTGTCCCTGTCCGTGGAAGAGTTGCTTTAAAGAAAACTGGTCTCTGGTGTCAAAAAGCTTGGGAACTGCTGCCCTAATAGAATTTAAGTATCACTTTAAACCTTTGGAGTTGAGGCCACATGATTTTTAATGACTTGGGATTCCAGAAACTCAGATGCTCAGGGTACCATCGCCCATCTCCACCCTCTCCTCCCCACCTTCCACAGGGAGCCTCTCTCAGCCTTTTCTGTGTGTCTATCTGAAAATGTCCTGGGGTGGCCATCAGGGCCAGCGCATTCCTTAACATTTAAACGGTGCATTGCTGAAAGGAAATTTAATCCATATGTTTCTGAGTAATTTACACTTAACACATCAAAATACTCGGCTACAACAGTCACTTCTTGTCTCAATAATCCTCCTGAGTCTTTTTTAAGGGCTTTTATTCTTAGCAGTCTCAGTTTAGCAGTCAAAAGTAGAATTTGAACTCCATAATGACAGTTCTTTATGTTTCTCACCCAGTGTGGACCTCACCAGGGTTTTCCTCCCTGAGGTAAGAGACTCTTAGTTATAATATTCTTTACTCTTTTTAGTTGCATAATACAAGTGTTAGTTTAGGACTATTTACTGTGTATGAACAGTGCCAGCCTCTGTACTCAAAGCTTCATATGTATTTTCTTTAATCTTCACACTGAATGAAGAATAATTTGTTTCCTACTTTTCTAGAATGAGAAGGTGACGCTCTAAGAGATTCAGTGACTTGCATACAACTACATGATTGGTAAGGACCTACATTACTAACGCCAAATACTCATTGCACGCTTTATACATTAAATGTGAAAACAAACAAAGGTCGTGCTCCAGCTTCTGTAATTGAAGGCTCTGCTGGCAAATCTACCCACCCTAGTTTCCCTGGCAACCTCTACTATCTCAGTACAAATGTCACCTCTTCTAAAGACCTTCCTCTTCGCTGTCTTTTAATTCCTTCTTTGTCACGCCTACCACATTTCAACATATGTTTATGTCCATTTTCCTTTTAGACTACAACCTCTTAAAGTTAGGCCATCCTCATCATCCCAGAGCCCAGCCCAAAGTAGATGCTTAATAGATATATAAGTATGTCAAATCGAGTATCTCTTACTTAAGTCTGAGGTAGAAATGCCATTTGTGAGTTCATTGTTAGTCCTGGGCAGGGGAAGTGTGGCAGGTTAAACCAAGCAGATCACTTTCCACATGCAGCAGCTTTCAGCATGGGAGCCTGCTTCTCTCCCATGGCTATGGCTGTATCCACATCTCTTTGAAGCACAGATCAGCAGAGCATAGCTGTACGCACAGGCAGAATATCACAGTGGTCAAGTGTATGGACTTTGGGCAATTCACTTGATCTCAATTTTCACATGAAGAGAATGAGCAAAATCATGGTACTTACTGAGTTATTGCTACTTATAGAATACAGTTTATATAACAGAATTATGTGCAAACAGAATAGTGCCTGAACTATAGGGAGTTTTTTGTTTATTATTTATTTATTTATTTGGTCTTTTTGAGACAGGGTCTCACTATGCAGTTCAGGTTGGTCTTGAGCTCACTTTTTAGCCCAGGCTGGTCTCAAACTTGCAATGATCCTCCTGCCTCAGCCTCCCAAGAGCTGGGATTATAGGCACATACCACCACACCCAGCAGTGCTTGAAATATAGAGTTAAATAAATATTAGCTTTTATTAGTATTCTCTGTACCTCCTAGACTTTTTATTCTTTTTACTGACAGCCAATGAAATGAGCAATTATAAACTAAAAATTAAATAAAGTAATCTAATATGATTATTTTACAAATGTACTATCTTTGTAAAAAAAAAAAAGCTTGTGTTGTATATTGCTATGCAATATATTAACCTGATATAAAAATGCCTAGGCCAAACTGGCTGATAATTTTTATGTAAAACACAATTACTCAATGATCAGATACTCTCACTTCTGTAATATCTCCCAAAACAGAGATAGCTCTTCTTTTTTTTTAACCTCTAAGGATTTTCTTACTTACATTTTGTTTTCATTTACATTTTCCTCTCTCTTACTGTTCCAGTTCCTGCTTGTCTGACTCTGCGTGAGTACATTAATGTTTCTGAAGTCAAGGTCATGAAGTCACCCCTTCTGCAGGTCAGTCTGTTCCCTACTTGAAGGCTGCCGGATGTATTGCTAATCTTGGCCTATGTGAACAATGAAAACCATTTGTCACAAGAGGTGCCGGAGAGTGAAGGGGCCATCCTAAGCTTTCAGTTCTCAGATATCTGCTCTACAGTTATACCCACATTAATGGGAAATATGAATGTGCAAATAACATCATATATTTTTAATTTTTGGAAGAATTGAATGTCTCTAATAGGACAAAGGTGTGATAAGCTTTATAGTCACATAATACATGTTTTCAGTATTGAAGAATGAGCGAGGCCATCTCATGGAGCTATACACCCTTAGCCCTTTTTTGATTTTTATTTTGAGACAGGGTTTTTCGCTAAATTGCTAAGCTGCCTGGGCTGGATTTGAATTTGCAGTCCTACATCCTCAACCTCCTAAGATTCTGGGATTACAGATGTGTACCACCATGTCCAACTACACAATCGATTGTAAATGATTTTTTAGAATCATTCAAATGATTTTTTAAATCATTTTTCACCACCAGTTTTTACTTCTATGTACTGTGCATTTCATGAAGTCTTTATCTGCAAAATGAGGGTGGTAAAAATATCAGCCTAACAAGGGATGTAATGCATCAGACATGAAAAATTTATCAACTTTACAATAACATTTAAATTCAGCCATGTGTTGCTTAATAATGAGGGTATGTTCTGAGAAGTGCACCAGTGGACAACTTCATTACGTGCCAATGTCAGAGAACTCACTTATGAAATGCCAGACGGTGGATCCCACTGCACATCTCGGCTCTGTGTTGCAGCCTGGTGGTACTGTGCTGCCTATCGGTGCAGTATATGATTGCTCCAATTCTTGTAGGCAATTGTAACACAGCAGAAAGTATTTGTATGTCTGTACATATCTAAACATAGAAAAAGCACAGTAAAAATATTATATAACACATCAATCTGGCACACCTGTACAAGCTTCTCACCACAGATGGACTTGCAGGACCTAAATTTGCACCAGATGAAGCAGGGAGGGAATGCGGAGTGAAGGTGAAGCCCTGGGACATCACTGTGCACCCCTGAGACTCACAGACACGGCAGTTAGACTAAATGCATAGTGGGTTTTTTCTTCAATAATAAATTACCATCAGTTTTCTGCAATTTGAATTTATATTTTTAATTTCTTAACTGCTCTGTTTTGTAATAATAGTGTAAAATACATTATGAAGCTGTACAGAAATATTTCCTTTATATCCTCATTCCCTAAGTTTGTTGGTTTGTTTTATTTTTTGCAATACTAGGGTTGAACCCAGGGTCTCAGTGGATTCAAAGCGCATGTTCTGTCACTGAGCTACATCTCCAGCGCCACTTTTCTTCTATTTTTTAAATGTTTTATTGTATTTTTCTACTCTTTAAACTTTTTAAATTAAAATTTAAGACCCCTCCCTACATTAACATAGGTCTGCCCAGGGTCAGGAGCACATCGCCCTCTCCCACCTCCACACATGGCTGCACTGGAAGGTTTTCAGGGGCGATGGCACACACAGAGCTTCCACCTCCTGGATAACAAGGCCTCCAGAACAAGGATCAGGGACACCATCTAAAAGACCTGCTTGAGGCTGTTTCAAAGCTACAATTGTTTAATAAGAAGGAGTACACTCTAAAATAATGATGAAAGTATAGCACAGTAAATGAATTAACCAGAAACACAGTTGTTTATTTGCATTATCAAGCATTATACACTATGCACGAATGTACATGCCCTGCTTTTCTAAAATTGTCAGCACAGCAAGTTTCTTTACAACATGCGTCACCACAAGTGGGTCAGTAATATGTTGTACTGTGATACAGCAATGGCTACTGTGTTTCAAGATCATAAGAATATTTGAACTGCAATATCACCTTAGAGAACCACTGTCATTTATGCATCTGTTGTTGACCAGAACATTATGCAGCATATGGCTGAATTATATTAAAACTTGCAACATTACTATATGTGTGAATTATAGCAGGTAGGACTGAAAATTTTGTTTGTCAAAAAAATGTGTTTGAAAATATAATTAGTGTGTAATTCCAGTTCCCTGGTGTACGCTGCTCCTTCAGTTCTCCATACTGTACCTCTGTTAGTCATGGGAAGGCTGGGGAAATCCTAAGAAGGGTGGTCATCTGTCCCCCACCCTGAAGACTGAAAGGGGATCAAATAAAAACATTTAGAACTGGGTGCTACCATTTTTACCCCTCTTAATCATCTTCCTGAAGAGCTACGGCATACTCTCAGGAAGTAAAGTCAAACACAAGGGATACTCTCCGATACTAAATAAATGTCTAATATATTTCTAATTTCAATTCCAGCAATATTTAGGCATAGTGACCAGAGAAAACTAAAGGCTCTTCCAGGTAAAACTGAGTATCCATATTGGTTAGGAATTCGTTTCTAAGGTTTTATAGGAAAGAATACACTGGAAGTAATAAACATTTTATCCCACCCTCACCGTCAGTAAAAAGGAAAGGAAGAATCAGAGAAGACATGTGCGTATCTCTTCCTCTCCCCAAGGGATAAGGGATTTAGAGGGATTCTCTAAATTACGTGCAGCTGAAGTTTCTGATTCCTGGCTTCCAAACAAATTCTTGGAGTCTTCCAAACTTAAAAAGTCCTGATCTCTTAACCTACTAGGGATTCTAAATACCACAGGAGCGTCTATCAGGGATTCAGGCAATATTCAAAGCGCGGTCTGGTTTTGGTTTCAGAATGAAAATAGTCATCAAGGACCAACTACCATGTTTGAAGCTCTGTATAAATGTGCCTTCATTTAACTCTTCCTATGAGCACGTATCATTTTTCTCCATTAGAAAATGAAGACTTCCAGGAAGATGGCGACCGGGTAGGCAGCAGAGAGAGAACCTCCCAGAGGATTACCACCCAGACAATGGAATATAGCAATATGAAGACAGAAAGGAGAGAGGTACGTACCCTGAACCCAAGAAGGATCTGAAATGGGAACTGAAGCCCTAGGAAAGACCAAGCAAAACCTCTCCTGGAGGAAAGGATCGGAGGGTCGCCGCGGTACAGTCGGAGGGAGAAGAGACGAGAAAGAGGAAGCCACTGCTTCAAACACACTCTTGGCCCAAGCCCTCGTTCCAGCAATCGCAGCTTCAGCTTCGGAGACCCACGCTGATGGAAGCCTCCCGACTTGGCCGGGGGAGAGCAGAGTTCCAAGAGCTGGTCCAGGTCTGGAGAGGAGAGGGCGCAGCCAGGAAAAGAGGCAATGGTGGTTGGGAACTGTTGTCAAATCCAGTGCGAGGATGAGAGGTTGCAACAGCCACTGAAGCTGAGTCCCCACTCTGCAGCAACCTTCCTAATCAGCACCTGGAGGCAAGGTGGAGCCAGAGCAGCCAGTACACATCCCACCACACCCAGCTCTATGCCTGCCTCGTGGCTGTGGCCTCCTGCCTCTCCACTGTGTGGGCGGCTGCCAGTGGGGAGCGGTGGGATGCATCGGCACCCACATCAGAGCCACAGCAACTCCCAGGGATCCAGCCAAGGAACAAACGGGAACTGGAGCACAACAGCAAGAGAGAGCTGCAGATGGAGGTGGATCACACGGCCCCACGCCCTTCTCACTCCAGCATCAAGCAGGAAGCATGAACTG